>PVJD01006391.1:34989-99372 GCA_004026545.1 Mormoops blainvillei | reverse complement strand
GGAAAAAAATGTAATGCATTCAATGTCAACTGCAGTCCTTGAGTCAGTAAGATAGGTCATCAGAGGTGAGCAGAGAGGGCAGGTCTGGGGACTAAAGGTGTGTTTGCCAGTTAAGCAATGCTTAGAACTAATGTAATGCTCTGAGGCTGGGAACAGCCATCCTAGTCTCACAGACTGTAAGTTTAAATGCTAACTCTAACACAAAAGTCTTGTGACACTAGACAAAATAACCTATGAGCCCAGTTCCCTCATCTGTAAAATGGGAATAACAACATGTTGGTTGTGCAAGGTGCCTAACACAATGCCCAGAATTTAATGTTCAAACACAAAAGAAGTGGAAAATACTCATATAATGTACCCTCATATACCTATCACATGAACTTAATAATCACTAACATGAGTTTTGTAGTATATGACAAATAATAGATTAAAAAGTCACAACATTTTCCCCACGTACTTCAGTTTGCCAATATAGTTTTTATTAGTTATCAACATCTAAAATTAATAATAATTCCTTATCATGTAATAATTAAATTTTCTCAACTGTTCAAAAAGTCTTTTCATGGCTGGTTTATTTGAATCAGGGTCCAAACAAGGCCCTTATGTTGAAATTGATTGTTAGGTGGCTTAAGCCTCTTTGATCTACAATAATTCACTCTGTAATCTCCCCAGTGTCACTAATTTGAGGAAGAAATAGGCCCAAATTCTGGATTTCCCTGGTTTCTTCCCGGTGTCATTTAATGTGTTCTTCTAGCTCCTACATTTCCTATCAAATACCCAATGGGTTAATTAAAATCTATAGGCTTGGTTAGATTCATTGTTGGTCAGGAACCGGGGGTGCCATGTGGGGGCACCCAGTGTACAGCTGCCTGACTCCCCTCCTGTCCAGCATGTGCTTGTGGCCTCGTGGGGACTAGAGGGTCAAACCTCTACTGTACTCATTCTAGTACCGCTTCTCAGCTCTTGTCACTGTGCTCTGTAAACCTACCATAACTCCAGGCAATTCAGTGAGAACCTAATAAATCTCTCACACTCACCCTACAGCAAGGAAATGGAAAGTCTAAAACACCATTCAGATCATCAGAGGACCCAGACATTTTCCACCTTTAACGATCTGGACAGGACTCACTTGCCAAGCTCCCACAAGCCTTGTGATTGAGACCTTCACTACGATCTTCCCAGCACATATGCTTACCACATACCCTCTTTTTTGTTCTCAGGCAAGGTGGGGATAAGCAAGCCTTGTTCTAAATTATTTGTACTAAATGTTACTAAAGGTCTAGATAAACCACTCTGAGGAGTAATATGCCTATTTTCCTTCCATCTGCAACCTGCACTCTGCTTTATATTACATGTGTATTATTTTAAAAATCAGCAAAATGTGACTTATTCCAGAGTCCCTTCCCTACAGGAGGAGGAAGATGAGTGCAAAGGAACATGCCAGCAGTGAGCACCAGCGACTGCAGAGTGGCTAGAGGACATGAGTAGTGTGTAGGTACAAGGAGGGAGGACAACATGCAAGAACAGAGGAGACAAAAATGACAACTGCATGACTCGTATGGCAAGGGCCCTATACCCAACAGGTTCCTTTCTGAAGTCTGAATGGTTCCCATCTGTGTGCCTATTCTGCTCTCTGCGATTTCACTAGAGATGCTACTGTTTGCAAAGCCTGCTGCTCAGCACCAATTTGTATCCCAGCCATACAGATGCACGACCTTTGTCCAGATTACCTCTGATGAGTCTACCTCCAGACCTCTCCGCATCCTGGTACCACTTAATACACTACTACCCAGGCTGATGATGGGGTTTGCTGGCAAGCTGTCACGAGATGTGCTAGCACTCATTTCCCTCAGTGGCCCAAGGGCTTGCTGCTATTGGGTTCCAACAGACAATAAACAAACAGGCAGCAAGGCTTTGAGGACCTGGCACCTGCTTCCATCTGTCAAGATGGACCAATAAAAGTCAACTGAGGAAGCAGCATTCCCAGCCCCACCTATTACATATCTCCAAGTCTCCAAAGAAGAGCATGGGCATCACTCACCTGATTCCCCTGGGAGAGTGGACAGCAAAGCCTTGTTAAGACATATATCAACCTCCGAGGCAGCCTAGCCAGGAACCAGAGTGTCACCCCAAGCTCTTGGGGCCCTTCTTTGAATTACTCCAAATCGCCAGGTGCTCCTAGCAACTTGGCACCCTGGGTCGCCCCCTAGCCCTCCTGCCCTGGCTTACTTCAGAGCTATCCTCTCTCCCTGGGATTTTCTTTCTTCCTTTTTTTTTTTCCCTTAAAAATTTTATTTATTTTTAGAGAGAGGGGAAGGAAGGAAGAGAGGGAGAGAAACATGGACTTGCAAGAGATATATCAATTGGTTGCCTCTCACACACCCCTAACTGGGGTCCTGGCCCACAACCCAGGCATGTGCCCCAACTGGGAACTGAACTGGCATCATTTTGGTTCACAGGCCAGCACTCAATCCACTGAGCCATACCAGCCAGGGCTCTCCCTGGGGTTTCTATAGGGGCTCATAACTGTCTTCCTGACTGTAGGCTCCCTCTTGACATCTCATGTCCTCCTGAAGGATCGGGAAAGCTTGACTGGTACTATAATAACTGGCAAGCAATGTGGTATCATGTATCAAAAGCCATAAAAAAGATCCAAACTTATTAAAACCAATTAATTCCACTTCTAGGAATCTATCCTAAATATTAAATACATTTTAGATTTAGAAAATGGTACACGCTGCCAAAATATTCAATGGCAGCATTACTTACACTAAACCTTAGAAGAATGACTAAGTTGCTATGTGGCACACTGACTTACAGAAGTATCACGCACTCACTGACGACACTGAGAGGGAATCATAAGTGAAACTGAGTTTGTTTATGACTGTATCTAGGAAATATGGCATCAGATTAAGAACATGTGTCTGGGTTTTAAAATGTAAGTTTGGTGGGTAAGGCCAGTCATTTCCAAAGCAATTAAAATTCAACTATATGAAGACACCCATTTTACTGCCATGAAAGACATGAAATTCGATATTAGGAGAAAATAAACAGTAGTTTCAATACAAATTCAAATCAAAAGCTGTGAGGGGAAAGTGCTTTGTACTGCAGATGTCTGTGAACAGACGTTTTTCCTATGTGGACAGTTCTAGGCAGCGTGATCCTAAGTGACAACACAGAAGTATTTGATACTCATGATCAAGGGTTCTCACAATGGGGGCTAAAGGGGTTGTGTGCGGTGCCGATATACAACAACACTCTAAATCTTTGCAATCTTTAAGTAAGCTGGCTACAGAGTTGCAGACAATACAACTGAAGTTGCTATATGCATAGAAAATACTCTAGAAGGAACCACAGTCAATCAAGAGGAAGAGGGGAAAGACACATGGAGAATCCCAAATTGGTTATAACCAGTCAGAACATAGCTCATAATGGATTTAATATAAACTACTTACTAAATGAAATGCCAGTATTTAGGAACACATTTATAAGCAGCACCTAGGGGTATAAAAATCATTTGTACTACATAGCTATTAAAAGGTCCAATCATTACTATATGCTAAAATAAAGCCTGTTGTTGGATGCTGTTCCCACCCACCTCCAGGGCTCATGGCAGCAGCAACTATGGGTAAATCCTAATCCTGAACAGGGAGCAGGGCAGGCCAGTGGGCTCAGCATCAGGCCCAGGAGGGCCAGTCCTGCACTGCAGGGAACAAGCTAGCTCTACAGAACCCAGCAACCAATGGTCTAATATCATTGTGTTTTCACTCCTCTTTAACAACTTTGGGTTTTTTCCATCAATACATCATCTATTTCCATTTTTCACGAATCTAACATTGCCAACAGTCATTTCAGAGATAACTGACACCAAAATAATTTAGCTAGTGCTTGGGTGGTAGGTCTACAAATGTTTTTTCTTTTCATCTCATTTTCTGTTCCGTACTGTCCAGATTAACGAGTAGGTACTGCTTTTGAGACCGAAAACGGGAAGGATTACTTACAAGAGAATACTGACACCAGCCTCTCAGTGTCTACAGGATGTCGTATTACTTAACAGGCAAGTCACTCTCTCTGGTCTCACCCCCTTCCACACTCTTCACAACAATGTAAAATTAAAACATAAATGTCTCTCCCTTCCTACACTGGAGTTGGTCCCAACGCCCTATCCTATGTCTGACTCCTTGTCCAGCTCGTTCTGATGTCCCTCGCTGAGTTCCCCAGCACTCTCACTTATCTGTTAAAGTGCCCAACACCCAGTACTGCAATTAGTCACTGAAAATATACATTGTTTAGCACAGTAATGGGTACAACTACAGTGAAGACTGAATGAATGCGTATAGAGAAAAGGACATGAAATGGGCAAAGTCTTTATGCAAGTCCAATCCATTTGCTGCCACGCCATCAAAATAACCTTACCAAGAAAGGGGGTGGGGGTGCAGGATGAAAGCTCTGCAGCCCAAGATCCTGCTCTAGCATTGAAAATAAAGGCTTCTTTGTCAGAGAGCAGTTATCTGCCTTGGCATCATCTTCAAGGTTTGGGGGCTTCTTAAGTAAAGCAATCTATCCTAAATCACCTATGTAATAGTAACAACAATTATGATAAAGGTTTTAAGGCACGTGAGCTATCATGACTTAGTAATACTGTGCTTAGGTTAAGAACTGAGACCGCCGTTAAGATGCCCTGCATGGGCAAACACATTCAGAACACCTCAGCAGCCCAGAAAAATAACAAGGGGTCAAAGATAGTAGTTTAAGAATTAACTGTGTTAAACAAAGTTCTAGATATAAACATAAAACTGAGATTTAGCCCTGACCAGTGTGGTTCAGTTGGATGGATGTCAACCTAAAAAGCAAAAGGTCATGGGTTCGATTCCCAGTCAGGACACACACCTGGGTTGCAGGTTCAGTCCCCAGTAGAGGCATGTGTGAGAAGCAGCCAATCAATCAACATTTCTCTTCCTCTTTCTTCCTCCCTTCTATACTCTAAAAATAAGTTAAAAAAAAACACAAACCTGCCCCAGCTGGTATAGCTCAGTGGATTGAGCGTCGGTCTATGAACCAAAGGGTTGCTGGCTCGATTCCCCAGTCAGGGCACATTGCCTGGGTTGCAGGCCAGGTCCCCGGGGGGGGGCGGGGGGGAGCAAGAAGCAACCACACACTGATGTTTCTCTCCCTCTCTCTCTCTCCCTTCCTCCCAAAAAATAAAACAAATAAAATCTTTAAAAATAAAACACACAAAAAAGCAAGACCTCTATTCCCTTTCAGTGCAGTGAGATGAAGATGCTAATGAGACACATTAAGTCCTTTTCTTTTCCCAACCCGATCTTCCTTTGCAAATGAGTCTGCATATCCAAAGATGAAAGCATGCTCTCAAGACAACGGTTAACAGAACGAACCCTGCTACCCTATGGCTGTTAAGTTCTACCTGTAATACAGAGGCCAGTTGGGAAAATGTCCGGAAGGTGCACGAGAAGGGAAGGGAGAAATGGAAAGAAGCTGAATTGAGCCTGTGTATCAGGACACCAGAGTGGCCAAAATGGCAACGCTGTTCCTCAAAGAACATAAACTGCCCCGGCAGGCGAAAGCTGTGGTGAGGGCAGGAAATTACTGGAAGGATATTCCACAAAGCAACCTCAGGAAAAGGCCCTTTGTCATTGCTCCTAACAAGAGCTGAAGCCCAGAGTCACAACTAATGAGGGCGTGCGTCTGTGTTACATTATCCCTAAGGCTCCAGCATCTGGAATCCTACTTCTGATAAGCCTCAATTCTCAGGTAGACGTTGTCCTTATCGGCAATTTCCACACCTTGTGAGTCAACAAACCCCGGGAAGTAAATTTTACATAAACACATTTCCACAGACGGTTTCTAGTAAAGACTCATTGGAAAATTTTTAATTGGAAATTAAAAATGTTTAAAAAAATTAAGAGTCACTGGTTGTGATCCAAGCAAATGAAAGATTTCGCTTTAGAAATAAGCCAGAGGAAAAGGTAAAGTAATTAAAGGTCAGCTGAGAGCTTCTCGAGGTCCTAACCAAGGCTGCATTCCCTATGTATTTCAGGCAGCATCTTTTTTTTTTTAATGTAATATATTTTTACTTTTTTAATTATATAATTTTTATTATATTTTTTCCATTACCATTTAGTCCCCTGAAGCCCCCTTGCCTCCCAGCAATTACCACACTGTTGTCCATGTCTGTGAGTCCTTTTTCCTTTTTGCTCAATCCTTCCACCCCTTAACTCCCACTCCCCACCTCCACTAGCTGCTATCTGCTCTCCATCTACGAGTCGGTCTCTTTTTTGCTTGTTAGTTCAGTTTGTTCATTGGATTCCATGTGAGCGAAATCATATGGTATTTGCCTTTCTCTGACTTGTTTATATCACTTAGCATAATGTTCACCTGGTCCATCCATACTGTCCCAAAAGGTGAAATTTTCTTTTTTAAAACCAAGTAGAATTCCATTGTGTAAATGTCCCATGCTTGCTTTATCCACTCATCTATTGATTGACACTTAGGATACTTCCGTATCTTGGCCATTGTAAATAACAATGTACCGAACGTATGGGTGCTAATGTTCTTTCCAATTAGTGTTTTGGGTTCCTTCAGATACACTCACAGAAGTGGGAACGCTTGGACAAAAGGCAGCTTCATTTTTCATTTCTTCAGGTATCTCCATACTGCTTTCCACAGTGACTGCATCAGTCTGCATTCCCACCAACAACGCATTAGGGATCCCTTTACTCCACATCTTCGCCAGCACTTGCTGTTAATTTATTGATGACAACCGTTCTGACAAGAGTGATATGGTAACTCATTGTGGTTTTTATCTGCATTTCCCTGATGATCAGTGATGTTGACCATCTTTTCAAGTGTTTATTGGCCATCTGTATGCCCTCTTTGGAGAAGTATCTGTCTATTCAGGTCCTTTACCCAGTTTTTAAATTGGGTTGTTTGTTTTTTTGGTGTTGAGTTTCGTAAGCTGTTTATAAATGTTGGATATTAACCTCTTATCAGATGTACTGATGACTACGTTCTCCCATTCTGTGGTCTGTCCTTTTATTTTGTTGATGATTTCCTTTCCTCTGCAAAAACTTTTTAGTTTGATGAAATCCCATTTGTTTATTTTTTCTTTTGTTTCCCTTGCCTGTGGAGACATACTTGATAAAAAATTTCTACAAGCAATGTCTGAGATTTTCCTGCTTATGTTTTCTTCTAGGATTTTTATGGCTTTGGGTCTAACATGCTTTAAGCCTTGATCCATTTTTTTAAAGTATATCTTATTGATTATACTGTTACAGTTGTCCCAATTCTTTTCCCTTTTGTCCTTCTCCACCTGGTACCCCATTCCCTCCAGCAATTCGCCCCCCTTAGTTCATGTCCCTGGGTCGTGTGTCTAAGTTCTTTGGCCTCTCCCTTTCCTATATTATTAACATCCCCCTGTCTAATTTGTTTCTACCAATTATGCTTCTTGATCCCTACGCCATTTCTCCCTTTCTCCTCCCCACTGATAACTGTCCAAATGATACCCATACCTATGATTCTGTTCCTGTTCTGATTGTTTGCTTAGTTTGTTTTTGTTTTTTAAATTCAGTTGTTGATAGTTCTGAGTTTGTTGTCATTTTAGTGTTCACAGTTTTGATCTTCTTCTTCGTAAGTAAGTCCCTTTAACATTTCACGTAATGACGGCTTGGTGATGATGAACTCCTTTAGCTTTACCTTGTCTGGGAAGCAGTTTTATCATCCCTTCCACTCGCAATGATAGCTTTCATGGACAGAGTAATCTAGGCTGTAGGTCCTTGCTTTACATCACTTTGAATACTTCTTTCCAGCCCCTTCTTGCCTGCAAAGTTTCTTTTGAGAAATCAGTTGACAATCTCATAGGAGCTCCTTTGTAGGTAACTGCTTTTCTCTTGCTGCTTGTAAGATTCTCTCTTTATCTTTAAACTTTGGCATTTTAATTATGATAGGTCTTCGTGTAGTCCTCTTTGGTTCCAACTCGACTAGGACTCTCTGCGCTTCCTAGACTTGCATGTCTATTGGAACTTTTCTTTCATTATTTTTTTAAATAGATTTCCAACTTCATGCTCCTCTTCTCCTTCTGGCACCCCTTTGATGTGAAAGTTGGACATCCTGAAATTGTCCCAGAGGCTGCTCATACTATCCTCTTTTTTTTTTATTCTTTTTTCTTCTTGTTGTTCTGATGGGGTGTTTTCTGCTTCCTAATATTCCAGGTCACTGATCTGATTCTTCGCTTTATCCACTCTACTGTTGTTTCCCTGTAAATTGTTCTTTATTTCAAAAATAAATTTAGTGTATCCTTCATTTCTGACTGGATCTTTTTTATGTTGCTGAGGTCATCACTAAATTCCTTGAGCATCCTTATAACCCGTGTTTTGAAATCTGCATCTGAGAGACTGCTTATCTCCATTTCATTTGGCTCTTTTTCTGGAGTTTTGTTCGGTTCTTTCATTTGGGCCATGTTTCTTTGTCTCCTCATTTTGGCAACTTCTCTGTGTTTCTATGCATTAGGTAGAGCTGCTTTGACTCCGTACGTTGGTAGCATGGCCTAATGTAGTAGCTGTCCTGTAGGGTCCGTGCAGTGACACAGCCTCCCCTATCACCTATGCTGGTTATTCAAGGTGTACCCTTCATGTGGGCTGAGTACACCCTCCTCTTGCAGTTGAGCCTTGGTTGCTGCTGGCAGAACAATGGGAGGGATTTACCCAGGCCAGTCAGCTGCAAGGACTGTCTATGACCACTGACCACCAGCCTCCAACCTCCACCCTCCACAGAGGATCAACTGTGCAGGGGCAGGGTGGTGAGGCACTGAAGTGGTCCATAGCTGTCCACTGGGTGCACTGGCCCTAAGGTTCCCCAGGTGGTACAGGCCAAGGTCAGCGCCTACTTTTGTTTTGCTTGGGGGCCACCCTTCCTGAGCTATAAAGCAATCTGAGAAGGCTGCTACTAGTTCTGGACTTGGGAGGTTCCCAGGTAAGGCCAAGCTGTGAATCTAAGCTGGCTGCTGCTAGCGCCCAGCCTGGAGCTCTGGAGCTCACTGAGGCCAGCTGTTGCTTGCTTAATAGGATTTAGGAAGTTGTGAAGCATGAATCAAAACCTGCCATTCATATGGAAGAGCAGCTTGGGTGGGCCCCTAAACTGGGCGGGGAGGAGTCTCTGGGGATCTCCAAGGCAGGTCAAACAGTGCTAGACAGGTTGATGGAGTCTGAGAAAAAGCACCAGCCTGCCTGCTCCGAGGCTGTGGGGGAACGGCTCAGAAAAGGGACAGTGGCCTCTGTTCGCCTTGATGTCAAGACACTTCAGCCTCTCCCAGTATGCCCCTGATGCCCTTCAAGTTGCTACCCTGGCACTGGAGCTCAGAGGGATTTTGAGTAGGTGAGCCCATGTGCAGGTTCTTTAAGAGGAATGGCTTGGGGCCCCAGCAGTTTCTTCCACGGACTCAATCCCCACTGATTTTTGCAGCCAGAAGTTGTGGGGACTTATCTTCCTACCACCACTTCAACCCTAGGCAGGGGGTCCTGGTGTGGGGCTGGGCCCGATCGCTCCCAAGACACGTCCCCTGAATTTTTATGCACCACATGTGGATGTGGGACCAGTATCTCCTCTGTTCCACATCTGCACCTCTCCTACCAGTCTGGATAGATATGGTTTCTTTAATTCTGTACTTGTCAGACTTCCAATCAACTCAATTTCTCGTGTTCCTGAGTGGATGGTTGTTCTATATTTCAGCTACAATTTCGATGTGGTTGTGCAAAGAGGCAAGCCATGTCTGCCTATGCTGCCATCTTTACCAGAAACCTGGAGGTGTCAAGTCTTTGATCCATTTTGAATTTATTGTTGTGTGTGCTGTAAGAAGGCAGTCTGGTTTCATTTTTCTGCACTTACTCATCCAATTTTCCCGATGCCATTTATTGAAAAAAACTATCTTTAGCCCACTGTATGTGCTTATTTCCTCTGTCAAATACTAATTGACTATAAAGGTGTGGGTTTATTTCTGGGCTCTCTAATTCAGTTCCATTGATTTATGTTCTGTTTTTGTGCCAGTACCAGGCTGTTTTGATTACTAGCGCCTTGTAATATAGTTTTATATTAGGTAGAGTGATTCCTCCAACTTTGTTCTTCTTTTTCAGGATCGCTATCGCTATAAGGGGCCTTTTGTGGTTTCATGTATTTTTGAAATGTTTGTTCTAGCTCTGTAAAATACATCATTGGAATCTTGATGGGAACTGCACTGAATCTACAGTTTGCTTTGGATAGTATGGACACTTTAATGATGTTAATTTGTCCTATCCATAAACATGGTATATGCTTCCACTTATTTGTGCCTTCTTCAGTTTCTTTCTTCAGTGTCTTATAATATTCCAAGTACAGGTCTTTTACATCCTTGGTCGGGTTTATCCCTGAGTATTTTATTCTTTTTGTAGTAATTGTAAATGGGACTGTTTTCTTAATTCCCCTTCCTGTTAGTTCATTATTGGCATATAAAAATGCAACTGAATTCTGAATATTAATTTTGTATCCAGCTGCTACTTGGCTAAATTCATTGATCAGTTCTCGTAGTTTCTTGATTGAATCTTTGGGGTTCTCTATGTACAGTATCTGTCATCTGCAAATAAAGACAGTTTCAATTTTTCCTTTCCAATCTGGATGCCTTTTATTTCTTCTTGTCTGATTGCTCTGGCTAGGACTTCCAGTTATGTTGAATAAGAGAGGTGAAAGCAGACATCACTGTCTTATTCCCAATCTTAAGGGCAACGCTTGTTGTTTTTGCCTGTTGAGTATGATGCTGGCAGTGGGTCTGTCATATATGGCCTTTATTATGTTGACATATGTTTCCTCTACTCTCACTTTGCTGAGAGTTTTTATTATAAATGGGTGCTGGATTTTATCAAAAGCTTTTTCTGTATCTACTGATATGATCTTGTGGTTTTTATCCTTCATTTTGTTTATGTGGTGAATTACATTTATTGATTTGTGAATGCTGTACCATCTTTGCATTCTCGGAATAAATCACACTTGATCACGGTGTATGATCTTTCTGATGCATTGCTGTATTTGATCTGCTAATGTTTTGTTGAGGATTTTAGCATCTATGTTCATCAGTGATACTGTCCGATAATTTTCTTTCTCTGCAGTGTCTTTACCTGCTTTTGGAATTAGGATAATACTTTCCTCATAAAATTAGTTTGGGAGCCTTTCCTCCTCTTGAATTTTATGAAATAGTTTGAGAAGGAGAGGTGTTAGTTCTTCTCAGAATGTTTGGTAAAATTCACCTGTGAAGCCATCTGGTCCATGGCTTTTATGGCTTTTGTTTATTGGGAGTTTTTTGATTACTGCTTCAATCTTATCAGATTTAATCTTGTCTATTTGGATTCTCTGATTCTTCCTGATTTATTTTTGGAAGAACTGTGTTTCTAGGAATTTATCCATTTTGTCCAAGCTGTCCAGTTTATTGGCATATAGTTGTCCCCAGGAAAAGGTCAATATCAATTGCAGCTACAGCGGTTAGAAGTAGCTCGGGGATAAATCATCCATCACACAGGGCAAAGCCCTAACAAGCAACAAACACACCGAAGACTAGACAGCTCTGCTCTCCTGGGGGCTGAGAAAGAGCAGCCTGTGGGAGACTGGAATTAAATCTGAGATCCAGGAGGCAGGGGTCTCTAGGTTTTTAGTCTTTGCTAAAAAGGTTAAGACTGTTGAAGGGCAATAGGGAGGAGGAAACGCAGGAAAATTTGGGAGAGTATAATGTATGACATGTAGAAGAGGTTAGAAAAAAGGAATTATAATTTTGCCTCATGTTGGTTAGGAGCCTGTGAGATTAAAGATACTAATTGGGAACTAAAAATAATGATAAAAAGAATCTGCAGCAATCACTAAAAGCATTATTCTTTCTAGATTCTGGTCTAAACTATTTTGTGGATTCTGTTTCACTTGTGGGATCTCTTTCTATACTTGCCCCTAAAATGTTGTTCAGAATATGGTCCAAGGCCCTGCTCCTTCACCTATTCCTCTCAGGCTCCAATTACCACCTGTACACAAACAAACTCGGACCCCTGTCTGTGGACCTGCACCCCACATGCCTCTACTGGGTGCCTCCACCCTGGTCACCACACCTTGATCCTCTATCCCTCCAAACCTATCTTCAAACACCCTCCTTTCCCATTATTCGCCACAACCACCAGGCTGCCATTGTTTAAGCTAAAAAATTCATTAACTGTGGACTGGATAAATGAAAGGTATTAAATGATCCAGCAGGGGACAGAGAAGAAACCTGTTTTTAACCAATGTTCAAGAGCGATCTTTATGACTTACTTCAGGGAGCCAGTCTTCCCTCTAACTGGAAAAGCTAGAAGGTGAAAATATAAAAATGGAGAATCCTCCAGACCCAGCAAGCAGGACACAACAGCACTAACCTTTGAGTCATAGGCTGACTGTTTAATGACTTCAGGTGCCATCCAGAAAGGGGTGCCCACGAAGGTGTTTCTTTTTATCTGGGTATCGGTCAGCTGGCCTGCCACTCCAAAATCAGCCAGCTTCACCTCTCCATGTTCAGAGAGCAGAACATTGGCAGCTGCAAAATAAAACCAAGATGCCTCCTGAGACTGTTTGCTGAGCTCTTCTGTCCACTATTATTTCGGGAATGTATATATTCTCTTCCCAACGAGACCATGAGCTCAGCAAGAAAAGGCACCAAAGGGGTGTTTTTGGTTAGACACCCTTCAAAGCCAACTCACTCCCACGCAGCTGAAGGTGCTCTACAAGTATGCACAGTAATATCTCCCTTGAGCAGAGTAGCACAGTTTAGCTCTACAGCACATTCCTACTCACCTTAGGTATTTCAAAGGAATAAAAACAAGAAGCTTTCTTACCTTTAATATCTCTATGAATTTTCTTCTCCGAATGCAAATAATCAAGTCCTTTCAGTATTTCTCTTAATATAGTAGCAATCTGAGTTTCATCTAAAGGGCCAGGTTCTAACTAACAAAAAAGAAAATATTAAAGTTACTAATATGATTATAAGAAGTCTGAAATGATAAAACAAAAGTTAATACTTATGTTAAATAGATGACAATGATTAAAATCTAAACCCTCCTTTATGCCAAAACAGGCATTTCTGTCCAGACAATTAAAACCTACTTAAAGAGCCCTAAAAACAACAACTACAATGAACCAGAGAAAATGACTTTGCTGAATGAAACAAAGCTGGCTAAGAATTAAAGTAGGACCAGTGAGAAAGCCCATAGTCAGCCCCTGCTGTGCCTGCAAATTGGGCCATAGCGGATTTTAGTCCAGAAAGCAAAAGCCCAGAATCTCATAGAACTTGCTGGAGAGGGTACGGAGCAGCTTGGTCCTGTCCTAACACAGATAATGGTAATCAGAACACGAGTGGTCCACAAGAGAAGGCATGAGAGCCCACTGCTTTCTGAGGCTATCACTGCACTAGAATTTTTTAAACCTAAATTTTAAAACTTGGGGGAAGACAGCAGGAAGAACTCGATTCCAAATGAGTGAGATTTTTTTGCTATATTTTGTATATATAAACAAAAATTACTTATTATCCCAAATGAGGTAATAGTTATCTCTGAAAACATTTATTCTGAGAAACTCAAAGAAATTGATACTGACTTAATATCCGTAATTGTGTAAAGATGTAACAAAGAAATGTCAAGAACACATGCCCACTTTAAAAGAAAAAAATCAGACGGGCTCTAAAGCTCAGTTCAGATTGGGTAGGTCAGCAATCACTTGCAGAGCAGGGAGTTCAACCGCAACTAAATAATTACAGCAAAACAACCGAACACTCCCTAAAGAACTAAAATAATGGAACTGTCAGGGGGAGGGGGAGGGCGGAATTCTAATATTAATTTTTCATCTGAACAATGGTCTTGCAGATTTGACATAACTCAATTTCACATCATAGTGTAGGCCATCATAACCCAAATTCACACACTTTAGTCAACAGGAAGACACAATCCTGTGACATTCACTAAGTTTTAAAAAGACAGATGTGCTTTAAACCAAAGGGAATAAAAACTAAGACACCCTTTGAAAGGTGGAGTTCTGACTGATGCTCCTACTTTCCTATGTGCATCAGGGCCTTCACTGGGACAATGGTGACAGCACAGTTGTTTACGGGCCCAAGGCAGGAAGGAAGCACTTGAGACACCACTTCCTGCTTCCCTACACCTTTACTTATGCCTGGAACTGCTTTCTGGTTCATGTAGTCACCCGTGCCTCCTCTGCTCACTGGCCCAATCTGGTCTACACAAAAATCGACAAAGTCTGGGGAAAAGGCAGTGAAGTCACTGGGACTCTGGCTTGTCTGGCAGCAGCTCCTCAGCTCCCTCAGGTTCACGACACAGGTGTAAGAGTGCGGTGCTGCTCACTGTAGTCTTACTATAGACTGTCTGCTCAGTCACACTACTTGGGTCAACTGGCCTGGCAGGAAGTATCCCAAATTCTATTCAAGATACAGTCCAAAAATTACCTCAGAATAAGGCAACATGTTGCACTCTTTGTTCCACAGAACCTAATCCCCAGTTATCGGACCAAGAGTCTTATTTTCAAGAAACATACACTGAAACTACTGTTCCAAAGAGTACAGTCTGAAACCCTCCTTATCTTCTCCACACTTATTTTTGAGTGTTCGTGCAAAGTAAAAATTTTAATACTCAAAATAAGGAAAAGGTACTTTTTCTCATAGACTGGGGGAAAGAGGAAGGAGTGCAAAGATGCCGGTGTATTTGTTCCTAGTCATAAAACCAGAACATAGAAGGATAATCCAGTTGTTCAAAATCATATTACAGAGTGTAAATTCCAGTTCCTCCTCCAGCACATTTTGCCCCAGGCAGATTATCAGGGACATTTGGCTAGACTTGTGCTTAACTTTAACCTTCCTTCTATTACCAAGTCTTGGAAAAAAGCACTAGAGCAGCCTCGTTTCATTAGCAACAGGAGATAAGAAGAGCTGAGAAAAACTAATTGAAAAATCATTGCCTAGGTATTTGAGAACCAGTTGATTAATGTATGTACTTAAATGTGGCCTAAACACCACCCACCAATGATTTATTTGCCATGGGCAAGGGGGACATTCTATTTACTTGGGGTGGAGGTAAAGTAAATGTCCTTCTTGTGTCAAAATTCACTAAAAATGGTATTCAGTTGCTCTCTACAGCACAGACATCCTCGCTAGCGGGAAAGACGGAGCTGAGCTAACTTCTTGGAGTCTCATATTAACATTCTCCATCATTTCTAAGCAGCACAAATATGGTAGTCTATATCATTAAGAGAGCTGTGGAATCTTGAAATACTCTTTATAAAAGAAAGACTCCCAGGAAAAAAATTTAGGCTGCATCTCCTCTCTGAGTGACTACTTCTTCTTCTTCTTCTTCTTCTTCTTCTTCTTCTTCTCCTTCTTCTGACTTCCCTCTCCTTCTTCCTCTGCAACAGAGACTGTTAACCAGGCACGTGGCCACCCAAGAAGAGGCCACATATGCCAGCCTCGGTGGCAGCAGCAAGTCTGCTCATGTGAATAAGTTCTCCCCCATGGAATATGAGCAGAAGTGAGCCATGCCCCTTTCCTGGTCTTGGCCTTGAAACACTGGCAGCCAGAGAGAATGATGACTGAACACCATTGAAAACCGCAGGTTAGATGGTAGAACCACTCCGCAGTGCAGGACCCCCATGGCCTCTAGTCCACATGTGGGACTATGTGGGAGAGAAATCAATTTCTATCATGTGTGAGACACTGGGGCCACTACAACAGCTGCTCAGCCTAAACCGTAATGAATATGCTATCTCATTTTTTAAAAACTTGTTGCAGATACATTTTTAAGCTACATGGTATCGAATTGTTATGTGACAACATTTTTTTTATATCTGTTATAAATATAGGACCATCTCAAAATACTACTAACAGTTTTCAACGGGCAAAAAATAATTCTTGTATCCCATTATTAAAGTGTGCCCCTTTTCTCAGAGAGTCGGGTGCAGGCAAGCCCACAGAAAAGGCATAAAAGATGAAGAAAGATACAACAAAGTCAGAGGGAGGGGGAGGACAGCATGGTGCCAGGGAAGGTCACAGGCTTTACACCTGGTCACGACGAGCCCAAAGTCCAGCTCTACTGGCTGTTTCCTATCTTCTGACTGTCTCCATTTCTTCATCAATAAAAATTAGATGATTAGAGACCTCCAAAAATGAGATGATTAGAGGCTGGTTTTTGTCACCAGGACCACTGACGTGTAAGGCAGAGAGCAGTTTGTTGGGACCCTCGTACCATATGGGATTTTATTTAAAGTGGAGAGTTCTGCATTTCTTAAACTTTAATGTCTAAATTTTCACAGACTTCAATTCAAAGCTCCTAGAATGTTACCACTATAGTAAAATAAATTACTGTAGTTTTAAGAATGAATAAATTATAACATTTAGAGAGAACTGCTGCCCTGAGGACTCGAAGTCAGAAAAAAAGAGCCCCTGCAAACAACTCTGTATATGTCACAAATGAAATTCACTTAAGATAATAGGAAATCTAATTATACAAAATTAGATAATTTTCTACAGTCCTGCAGAATTTCACCAAAAGAGTACCAAAAAAAAAAAAAGAAAGAAAATTTCCTTGTGTAATGTGCATATTTATCAAAAAGCTGCGAAGCAAGTCATAACATTTACCCAGATGTTTTGTCTCCTTTCCCATTTTAATGTAATGGTTTATAGCATATTAAATTGTTTTCTTTAACTTTCCTCTGAACATCATTTTGACCAATTGCTTTGATGGTTTTATAACATTAGATGGTTTTGTTTAAATTGGGTACATAAGCCTTTTAGAGGTTTATAGTTTTATAGGTTTACCTTCCCCAAAAAACTATGAATTGCCACTCTTTACTACAAGAAAGCAAGCTCCTTTTAATCAAAGTGCACTTCTTTCCTTAGTGAATAAAATCTATGTGGACTATAACCACTAACAAGCATGGGCTTATTTCACTCTCACTCTGAGAACCATGAATAACGCAGACCCATCATCCTGACAACTTTCTATTAGGCAGGACCCATGCTCTATCACTAGAATGTTAAGTTAGGCTTGTCTTTGAAATCACCATTCACCCCACAAGCCCAGCTTTTACAGTTCAGGTAGGAAAAGAGAGCTGATTACATTAATGTCGCTGCATAACCACAGTGGGGGTGAGATGTCAAGTGCTAAACAACTGTGTGAGTTCTTTTAAAAATTTATTTTGCATATACTGTGCTTCAAGAAATACTTAAGCAATGCTTATGATTCACTGGTTATTTCTGAGCATCTCATCAGTGATATGTAAACCATGTTTTACTCTGAGACACTGTGACTTTGAGGTCATGCTACACCTATCTTGCACTGCCTTGCGCAGAAGACAGTGGCACACACCAGTGGCACAGCAGGTGGAGACAGGGTAGCAGACAACGACTGGTACTGGCCCAGCTGCACTGTAGGCACACTCATAGCCTGACCACTGCTCTGATACGTGGCACCATACTGCAGTCATCACACCCTGCCTGACTCTTATTCCTGAAAATGTTTTAATTTTTTAAAATTCTAATTTTAACAAATTATAAATTAAAATATTACCCACATATTTTGAAAGCTGAGTTACTATCTGAAATTTGAAACAAGGATGGGGTAACAGCTTTACCAAAGTTAAAACTAGTTCTGGAAAACTAACAAACTGTTCCTCAGTAAGAAAATGACAGGCAAAATCCTTCTCGGCTTTCATGAATGAATTCATGGATTTCTCAAGAAACAACAAAACTGGTTTCGAAAGTAGACCTATAATTTTTCAGTAATATATCAGAAGCAGAAATACACATTATAAGAAATGGTTTGGCCCATTTTTCATGGAACTTAAAAGAGAAACAGAAAGGGTAAGCACAGAATTATATTCAAAACCAAGATTTACTGAGAAGAGCTTTAATGTCTACAGGCTTCCAACTTAATACTTACTAGATCTAGTGCAGAGCCTCCACCAAGATACTCCATTATTATCCACAATTTAGTATCCTACAAAAACAAAATAGAGAGAAATTACTTTTAAAATGAGCAAACCCAGAAAAATAATTAAATAACCTAAGGGTATCTTTTTGTTATTTTGAAACTAGTGAATTTTATAAATACATGGACAAACTTTTCTTGATGGTGTACAAGTGAGTTGTACGCAGGAAAAACTTCCACACTGTCAGAGGGGGGGCTTTCATAGTCTGGCCAGGGCCCCAAATCAGACTCTTCTAGGCAGTGCGTTCCAGCCTCATGATCCAGAATCTCTGAACACAGGAACACGGCAGGGTAGGGGCTGGTATTCTTAAGCAACCTCAGGCAGAGACCCAGGAGCACAGCAGGGTTTGAGAACCAGTTCCCAAAGGCAATTAAGGCCAGCAGCTCTTTCACAAGTCCCACCCTGCATGTCAGCCAGGAAGTGGGTACCCAGAGCACACATGGGAGCAGGTCACTTCCCTGCCTGTGTCCTTCAGCTCTGAGGTACAGGGACTGACCCTCAGTCCCTGTGAGCAAAGGGAAAGGCAATGCTCCAAAGGTGGGATGGCAGCTAACGTGAACTTTGTATGAAGGTGGCCAATTTCAGACTCCCCCAAAGGCTACTGTTCTCTCTTCAAGGGAGCTTTCCAGGAAAGCAGGTCCCTGCTTACTACGCCTTGTACCTGTGTCCTTTAGCTCCCCCCTCACCAGAGGGTGCGGTGCCATTTGTAACTCTGCCTTTTCCTTTTGTCTCTCACCAAGCTGGAGTTCTCTTTTTAGACATAACTGCTTCTCCCCTGAAAACAAATGAGCAAGCAAGCACACGTCTGCACTGTTCCCCAAGAGGGAGTGCCTAGGCGGTGATCAGGATTACATGGGCTTGGGGATAAGCCAGACCAGGACTGAGATTCTGACCCCTCCTTACAATCTAAGGGGCCGGGGAGGTTACTTCCTCTCTAAGCTTCTGACTGAGAGCTTAGCTAAGTGCCAGAACAACAGCTGGTGATGTGAATAACCCATAACAGCACCAGTGACCAGTAACCCATCAGTAATATTGATGGTAGATAACCAGCACAACACTGGTGGTATTCTGGCCTGCTACCTAGGAGCTATAAGCATGGGTATGCTTACATCAACATGATTCATTGCTAACTCAATATTTTATGGTCACTTTTGTATGCATCAGGAGAGAACAGGAAAACAAAACCTTTCCAAGCCTCTTTAGTACCTTCCGGGTAGGACCGTGCCTTCACTCTTCAGAACATCCCCAAGAAGACCCGTCTGCCAGGCACTCATCCAACTCCATGGTGCTAGTGACATTGACTCTGGTCTCTCAGGCCTTTCACCTCAGCAGTTCACTGTCAGGAGAACCATCACCTGGCCCCGTATACGGTGCAGACTTCTGCCTTAGCACCTGTTGGTCTGACTTCCATTTTAGGTTTACTTGTCTGTGTTTCCCACCAACGACAAAGTGCCAGGGGACAGTGCCTGACATGCTCAAGTTCAGGAATGGTAAATTATGGTACCCTGTAGTCAAGGAAGGGTAAATTATATTGCCTGGGTATTCACTTCAGGGAGGCACTAATGCATGCTCTGTATTTGTAAAATAAATTCCTTGTAAATTTAAAATAAATCCCAACATCTGAAGTCAATTCTAGAATATTGTAAATAAAAAGTTGAAGTCTGACTGTATACAGTATACTTTCTCAAGCTTGTAAGTGCCCTTGACTACTACTAGGATGCAGATAATGTAAGTCTAGATTGGAAAAGGCACAGAAGCTTTAAGTGATATGTTTGGAACCCAATGTATACCCACCCACCAAGATTTTACTCACTTAATAATCATCCATTCAGTCCAGAGCACCTGCCTTGAATGGGCTCAGTCACCTCCTGGTTCTGATTTAAAGAGAACTTCCTATCAGAAAAGAGTATTCTCCAACCTTCCTTTCCTTTCACAAATATGCCCAACGGTAGATTTCTCTAACACTCACTACTAGAGAACGTTTGTGTTGTTCCTTCTGAACATTCCACAAGCATCTTGTCTGCTAGCTAAAAACAAACTATTCTAGGGGACACCGAATAACCATTTTCAATGACATGGGAAATTTAAATTGTTTTTCTTTCTTACTTTTTTTTTTAAATGAAAGGTTTGGATTTTTTTTTATCCTCACCTGAGAACATTTTTTCATTGCTTTCAGAGAGAGAGGATGAGGAAGAAACATCAATGAGAGAGAAAAGCATTGATCTTTTGCCTCCCAGACACACTTAGAGGAGAGATCATACACTCCTGGACTAGGGATTGAACCTATAACTCTTTGGTTACAGGAGGACACTCCGACAGAGCCAACTGGCCAGGGTGAAATTGTTTTTCTATAAGGGAACTTGCAACTTCAAATTTCTACTCCCATTCCCTTTTTTATGAGGCTGTTTGACCCAGCTCCTATCTCTTTTTATTATTTTATGGGCATTAAGGGCAAGATAAACTTTCAACAGGTAGGTAATCTCTCCTCACCTCTCTCCAGGCCTGCAGGGAGCTGTGCAACAGCGCACCCTGGGAACAACCTTTGTTGACTCTGGAGATTCCAGCGTCACCAAATTGATTCCTGGACAGCAAGACGCAAGTGACCACACTGTATCTGCCATTCCAATGCTCCATACTCCTAAATCCCTCCTGGGCTAGCCCAGTAATTACCAAGGAAACAAAACATCCTTTAAAAATACCATATCCTCCTTTCAGGGATAAGTGGCACATTTTCCAGTGGTGCTCTAATACCACACGGGGCATGAAAGCAACAGCAGAACAACTGGCAAATAAGGTGTTCCCTAGATAAAAGGCTAAAACTCACCCTTTCATTGTAAAGACCCCACCTTCCTGGAGAGGAAGACGCAGTAAAAAGACCAGCGTGCCTCTATTTTCATCCAGCTGCTTCCAGACACACTGGGGTATGAATGCTATACAAACACAAAGCCCACCGAATTCAAGGGCACCTGGGAAAACAGCATAAGGTCCTTTATTCAGGCCACTGCTTTCTAAGTACTTTTAGCACCACTAATCCACTAACTGAGGAATGGAATGGAAATTGCATCATGAAAAAGTTCCACTGGCTACCACCTATTGCCAGATCTTGCTTTCTGACCTTACTGGGTGTGTCACTCACTCTTGCCATGGACAGTCAGCCAGTCCCCATTCACTCCAGGAGGAGCTGCCACTGGGCAGCCTCTCCCAGAGGCCAGCACAAGGAGGCAGCAATAAGCAGTGTGAGCACCTGTCTTCCCCACAGAGAGCTTGCGTTCTAGAGTTGAAGACAACCTCCAACGAATTATAACTCACAAGTGGGTGCCATGACAGGGTACAGCAGGAATCTGCCAGTTCAAGTCAGAACCAAGTGCCTTTTAAAATACTCAAATGATGAGTCAGCACTGGGGTCAGAGGAGAAACAGAGGGAGGAGACAGGGGAAGAAGTGCAGCTCAGCAATCAGAATGGCAGAAGTGAGGCTGCAATGCAGGGAACAAGCAGCATCAAGGACCTAAGGGAAAGAAGGCACAAGGAGGGGGCCCAGTGGCGAGTGACCTGAAGTAAAACCACAGAGAATGGTTTGTGTAGTAGCTGGGGGTAAACATGTCAGACTTTCTCCCAAAAGTCACTGAAGGGTACCAAAGCAGATACTCATTTTGGAACAGACTCTCAATGTGTGTGGTGAAGGGACTGGAAATAGTTAAAGGCTCTTGCATGGTCTGCAGAGGGGAGAGGAGAGGTGAAAGGAAAGGTAAATATGATTTCATCTGGAGAGGCTTGGGAGACATAAGTGGCAGGACTCCGTGGTGCACAGGGAGGTCAAGGCAACTTCCGGCACTGGCCTCACTCAAATAAACACAGTGCCATCTACTGACAGGCAGCATGGGCGAAGGAAGTAGGGGGTGCAAATTTGAGAGGTTTGACATAAGGTATCCTACCCAACATTACAAAGAGTGAGTCAATCCCCTTTATCTTAAAAAATAACAACAAAACCCTTGTTTAAAAATATCTGACAGCTTCTGCTAAATTCTATTATGACTTCCAAAGTCTTTGACTTGGTGAACTACAGCCCATCACAAGCACATACCCGATCTGTCTCCTCATCTCATTTCCACGAGCTCTGCTCCACACCCCTGGAACGTAACCTAGTCTAACACCTACCAGTTTCTGCACAGCAGCTCTCTCTGATCCTCTAAGGATACGTTTTAGGGTATCCATCTCCCTACTTCATTCTCCAGACCCAAACATCTATCTGTACTATTCCTCTTGTCTCAGAGAGGGGTCCATCTCATCCTCCACCCAAGAATGGCCATGCACCTACATCAGGGTTTTCTCATCTTTGGCACTATGGACATTTGGGGAATGTTCTTTTCTCGTGTGCACTGTCTGGTGCACTACAGAGTGTCCAGCAGCATCCCTGCCAGTAACAACATTCTCCAGTTCTGATGACCCAAAGTTTGTCCAAAGTTTCCAATGACCTCCAGGAGCCGAAATCGTTGAAAGTCACTACACTATATGATCAACATCGATAAACTTGAAGTGTTACTACACCAGAAACACTGACCAATAATTTCCTCCTTATTCTAGCAGAATCAGTTTTGCATATACCCTGAAGCCTCCAGCTAGAAGATTATCAGTAATTCACTATGAGACATCTAAGCTGTGGATTCCTCATCCATAAAAAAATGGTAATAGTTTCTACACTTCCAAATCTCACAGTTGAATTGACAATAAAATGAGGTAATAAATATTAAAGCACTTTGCAAAGTTCAAGTTACTAAACAAATGGGAAGTGCTATGACATCACCAGCCATAAATGCCTTAAAATAACCTGCTAAAACCAAAAAAGCCAAATTAACAAGACCAAATAGTATATCTCTGCATGGGAGTTACTGAGGGGAGGAGGAAATCTGTAACAACAATTCTTACACATTCTATACTAGAATGAAAAAATAATTACTGTTCTACCAGACTTCAGGCAAGAGTGTCTGAAAAGGACAGTCTGGTCAAGCACACACTTAGCCTGTTCTCAATGACCAAATGACCACACGGTCACTGCCCAGAGGTAAAAGCAATGCCCTCATAAAACCTTACAAATGGTGACCTGTGAGGCCATCCTAAAACAAGAATAATTTTGATCAGAATAATTTCATTTTTAAAAAATGACCTCAAACAGTATGTCATGAATACAATTTTCTTAAAGTGAAAGAAAATGTCTTATTTAATTAATTAAGGATAAAAATGTAAAAGGTACTCAAGTGTATGCAGTAAGAAGTTTCCCTCCCACCCCTACCTGCCCCCCGTCCAACAAGTTAGCACATCTTACGTAATCTCAGAAGTATTTTCTGCACATGTGCACCTATAAACTTTCTCCCCTTATATCCAAATGGTAACATTCTTTACACTGCTCCGCATCTTATTTTTCATTAGAGCACTTAATACCTGTCCATAAAGGGTTTTTTTTTAAAATCGTAACTAATGCATGCCCTATTTGACAACATTAAGTTTACCACTTATGTTGTTGTTGTTATTGTTATGAGCTGGCTGGAAAGAACCTCTCATTTTGGGAATTCCTGGAATTCCCAAATCCTGCTAGGTCAAAGGAAACCACTTGAATTTCAACAGATAATAACAAATGACTCTTCAAAGACATTATCTCAATTTATACTACCCTCCATCAATATATGAGAATCTTAATTTCCCCTTTCCTTTACTACAGTGTGATCAAACTATTTTTTACATGCTTACTGATTAAGGAAGGAGGAAAGACAGAGAGAGAGAGACAGAGAGACAGACATCGATGTGAGAGAGAAACATCGATCAGTTGCCTCTGGTAAGTGGCCGAACCAGGGATCAAACCCACAACCTAAGTATGTACCCTGACCAGGAATTGAACCCATATCCCCTTGGTGTGTGGGATGATGCTTCAACCAACTCAGCCACCCAGCCAGGGCTCAAACTATTTAGGGGAGGGGGAGGATGGGGCTATGGTCATAGGCTGAAATGTGTCCCCCTCCCAAATCTGTATTTTGAAGTCCTAACCCCCACAAGCACCTCAAAATGTGACTAGATTTAGAGATACAGTCTTTTAAGAGGTGATTAAATTAAAAAGGAGCCATTAGGATGGGCCCTAATCCAATCTGACTGGTGTCCTTATAAAAAGAGATTAAGGACACAGGCACACACAAAGGGAAGACCAGTGAAGACACTCAGAGAAGATATGCAACTACAAGCCAAGGAGAGAGGTCTGGGAGGAAACCAACCCTGACTTAATCTGACTTCTAATCTCCAGATTTTTGGGAAAATAAATTAATTTCTGTTGTTTAAGCCATGTCATCTGTGGTACTTTGTTATGGCAGAAAATGAAGATAATCAATCCACAGTAAGAAAAAAAGAAAAAAAGGTACCTCAGGGAGTTTACCTTTCTCTTACTGTGAAGTTGAACATCTTTACATATTGAAGAGTCATCATGTATATTTTCTGTAAACACTCAATTCATTTCCTTTGTCCATTTTTTATTGGGTTAAAAATATTTTTTTTTAAAACAGGAGCTTTTAAGATATTTAGGAAATTAGCCTCCTGTAATATAATCTGCAACCACAGCATTTTCCTCATTTGTCTTTGGATGGTTTTTGGTATTTTTTTTTGCTTGCAGAAATTAATGGTGACACAACATCAATAATGATACTGCTAGGTAGAAGTCTAGGAGAAGGAGGAGGGGTGAGAGGGGGTCCAAGGTACTTGTAGAAAAAAGCTGATGTGTTATTCCCTCACCTCACCCCACAAATCCTCAGGACCAAGAGGCCATGCGCCTGTGCCTTTCTCACTCGCCTCCACTAGGCCTGTTTTCTTCCTGCGAATGTATCGTTAATGAAATCTGCTTATATGCTAATAGGCTTGCTGATCTGTAATTCTTTACTGTTAGGCAAGAAGAACCAAGCCTCCCACAACAATACCACTTACAGGCAAATGTGCCCTGAATTCTTTGGAACTATTTCCCAAGAACCTGGAATGGGTGAATGAAAATGGGGGCTCCCTTCTCAGTAGGGAAAAGGGGGCTTGACAGACATCAGCAGATGAAAGGTCAAAAGAAGATAAACAAGACAAGGTAGATTTTGCACAGTTAACAAGATTTTTATGTAGGAATTGTAAAATGAAGTATGTCTGCTTTGCAACTACACTGCATTCAGAGGCCTCCAAATTCATTAGCTGTAACAAAAGGCTGAGCTCAAGAATTATCTACGATGCAGTAGGGTCTTTATTAAAACAACATGGGGTCACAGACTTCCTTAAGAATATGGTTGTTAAAGAAAAAATATCATTCTGTTAAGGTGTAGGCATGAACACAAAATGTTAAGATGGGGTCTGACTCCTTACCACCTCTATGACCCTGAGGCCAGTCCCCCAGTGACTCCCTGACATCACAGCCCCTTTCGATTGTATTCAAGCACAGAACACAGTTCCTGACCTCAAGAAACTTATTTCCCTGTCTCATTGATCCTAGCATTTCTTAAATGATTTTGACCGCTGCTATGCACATGGTGTCACTGAGGGGATAAAAAAAAAAAAAAAGAGTAATAAATACCTAGGTTCTGACTCTAGGGAACTTTACATAATGGGAAAGGTAGACAACTACAATCACACAGCCGGTGGTGGGTGCCAGAAAAGAGCCACAAAATGTCACGGGTCTTGAGAGGAGTGGCCCATCTGAACTGAATGAGGAGAAAGCTTAGATGAAGCACCAGGAGAGAAGTGGTATTTGAGCTGCACCTTGAAGAACTGTGACAGACTGAAGGAGGGATGACAGGGGATGTGTTTCTGGCAGACCCATGCGGAAGCAAAGTGGTTAGGCAGGGAATTAACAAGTGATCCCGTTCTGCCAGTTGACAAAGTTTTAGGTTAACTTAATAAGCAATGAGGAAATCACCAAAACTTTTAGACAGTAGGATAAATAACCAACAACTACCTATACTATAGAGTGAATGGGAAGAGAAGGAGACTTGACTTGGGGTGGTGAACACACAATGCAATATGCAGGTGATGCATTACAGAATTGTACACATAAAACCTGCAATTTTATTAACCAATGTCACCACAATAAATTCAATTAAAAAATAAAAAGAATGAAAGAGGAGAGAAGAGTAAGAAGAGCAATCAGAAAGCAGAGCAGAAGGTCAGGGCAAGACCTGGAGACATTCTAGAAGTGACGTTGATGAGTGTTTACCAAGAAGTCAAATCAAAATTTTCCCACTATTTTGAGCCCCAGTGAGTGAGGACTCCAGGAATACAAACGCGAAGGTCAGAAAGAGGACAATTCAGTGGGCAGGGGAGGGAAGTAGAGATGGTTCTTTGTACTTTTGCAATATTATGGGATGGTCTGGTAGATACACCAGAGCAGGTGAAAATACAGTTTTGAAGTTCAGGGGAAAGACTGGGATCAGCACAGAGATGACAACTGATATACAGTGAAAATTAGTGTGTAGGGGCCCACTGAGAACCCTTGGGTTGATGTGAAGATTATTTTAAGTTGAAGACAGATATTTGAGATTCAACAGACGCAGAAAGTAGCCTTCTAGGAGCTTGCCTTATCTGACTAAAGCAGCAATTTCTAAGAAATGAGGATGCCATAAATCCCCTCTTCAGGGTGGGTCTACTCTCAGGAAGAATAGAATAAACCTACCATAAATCCCCCCTCAGGATCTGAAGAAGGAAGCAAGACCTCTATCTGTAAGGACAAACCACAAGTTTTCTTATCTTCTGTTTGTACTTGTAAAATCTCATTTGACTTTCCTAAAGGCACACATTTGTTGTTCTTCTCACTTATTATTCTCTATCTTTAATCATTTAATGAGTAAGCATTCTTATACTTTTTTCCTGTTAATCTTATCTTTTGTCACTTTAATTTGCAGGCCCCCTAGTCAAAAAGAGGGTAGAGGAAAAGTTGGTTTTCTTCCTAACAAGTGATATATGATAAAATTTTTACCTAAAGGGGTGCCTAGAACATAAACCGTAGGCAAAAGTAGGTTTACAGTTGTAAGTACATGAAACATAAGAGTTTATTCCTGTATTATTCTTCTTCTATTATATATTTTGTCCTACGAACAACTGTAAACCTACTTTTGCCCACTCTGTATGCAAGCCACCCCAGGTAAATAAACGTCAGTTGCTATCATTTTACTGATCTTTAGTTAATAAGATGGCCCCATAAGCACATGAGAACATTAAATCCCTATAAGTCACTTTCCCCACTGGCTACCCTAGCTCTCAACCACATTTTGAACTTCTACATTATCTCAGGAACAAAACTGAAGAGGGTGGAAGAATGACAATGCTGAGTCTGATAATACTCGGGGTCAAAACTTTCACCTGGGGGAGGCCTCAGTTCCCCCAGGTGATCATTTTCAAAGCTAATCAGCCCAGTACTGGCTATTGTGTTGGGAAGGATACCGACTCTCCCACTTTCTTCCCTCCATCCCCGAACTCAGGCTCACACAGCAGTGGTCTATCCCTAATATGCTCCAGGAGGGAAGAAGGTCTTACATTTTTTTAAAAACACAGAAATGGAATTTTTGTAGAAAATCATTTTTATCAATATTGTCTGAAGAGGTTGCTTGGAGTAAAGGAGAAAAATAGGGACACAGCACAAGGTAGTTCTTTGGAAAAACAAGAGCTGTGAAGCGTCCCGGGACATATGCAGAGGGAACAGACTGCCCCACAGAAAGTTGTGATTTGCCTGGCCACAGCAAGAGAGGAGAAGTAGGTGTTGTGTACCTTTTGTATGTTAGGTACAGTTGAGTACATACTACATGCTGTACATACATTATTTCCACCAGTGCTCACCACATTCCTACGGGACAGTTGTAGTAGGCCCATGCTCTAGAAAAAAAGAGTCCAAAGAGCAAAGTAACTTGCCAGATCTGAGAATGCAGCAGGTCCTGAAGTCTTTCCTCAGCCTCACCACCTCTCTCCCCACTAGTATGCACCTTCTCTGCTCACCCCAAAGTAATCTTGAGTAACGGGGGGATCACTCAGCCCATTAAAGATAAGAGCACTGAGGGGAGGGGAATCACCACAGTTGAGTAAAGGGGTAGGGAAAAGAGACCCCAGGTGGCCCTAAAAGAAGGGCGAAGGTACTCCAAGGCCAGGAAAGTCTTCTAGTGCTGGAAACAATTATGAAATGGGAGAAAGGCCAGTATACGCAAATATCCACTAGAAACAGGTTTTACAGTAAAACCTGAAACAGCACAAATAGAAACAAATCAACTGAAAATTACTGGATCAAATCCTTAGCTAAAACAAAACAAAACAAAACAAAAACCAGCACTATGAACTGCCTAAAAATACTGTTCGGAAACACTACATACACCCAAAAGACCTAAAAATTTATTAAAAGGGAAACCTGCACCATCATGTACTTCTATTACCAAGCTGAAAAAGAAAAAAAAAACTTTAAGTGTTCAATCCAAAAGGAGAAAAGGAAGACAGAAACCCAAGGAAAGAAATCAACCTAAGGAAAGCAAAGAAAGGAATTAATGAAGATAAAGATACATGTATAATAAATAGAAAATGTTAGAATAAGAAAACGTTTTACTCCAGTTACTGTAATCAAGAAAAAAAAAAATCGCAAACACACTAATATAGCACTAAAAAAAGGATATTATTACAGAAAGGAAAAAATTTTAAATGCAAACAGACTGCAATATTTTATGAGTAAATCTGAAAATCCAGAATGAAACGGATAATTTCTCTGTAATTTATATATTAAAATTTACTCAAAAAAAGACTAAAAACTATAAGCAGAAAAAGGTTGGTTAAGGAAATTGATCAACAAACCTCCTCTGAATACACACACGCACACACAGACACACACAAGAAAGGGTAGAGAGCAAGAAGTTCAAATGATTTTTGTCCTTGAATAATTTTGAACCTTGAAAAGAACAGATTGTTCTAGCAAGAACCTTTACACACAGGACTTTTAATGAAATCACAACACAGCACTTACTTCTGGAAAAGGTCCAGAAGTAGGAGGTGGAGAAGGTTCCTACTAAGAAATGGGCAGAACTCCTAGGAAGAAGGATGTGTTTCTATGTGCAGGGATACAGCACTGCCTGGGCCCAAAGAGGGTTATTTCTAGAGAAGAAAAGGGTACTTCGGGAAATAAATGTTCAGCGTGAGAGTCTCTGTATACATACATTTTTTTCATCTGATTTTCCACATCACTTGCCCCACCCCTACTAACGCTCCATATTTGCTCAGTACAGCACAGCCTGATCTTCAGGGCTTTCAGGACGACTGAACAACTTGCCTCTGCATCTGTTGTACTCCATAACAATCAGATAGCCCTGACTTTGCAGACACCTGAAATGACAGGGAGAGAAGTAAACTCTTGATTCTTGGAGGAGGAACTGCTCTTCCAGGGCTATATTCTATCCCCTCTGACCACCAGGAGCCAACTCAGCTGTGAACCAGTGTCTGATGGGGACATTCACTTAAGGAAGGGAGGGCCAAGTCCTCCAGAGTACTAGGGATGGTCACATTCTCATTCACAGGGTGTGGCCCCAGGCTCCTTTAGGAAAACAAATAGCCCCAGAATTTCTAGTGTCTTCTTCTTGGTCAGGTAGGTGGGATACCCACCATCATTTCACATTAGTGCAAGACAGCGACACTCTACAAATTATTAAATACTGTCATAGAGAAAGTTCATTTGATTCAATCATTCTGTCTACTTAGATAATCTGTCTTTTCCCATTTTACAAATTAGGATACCTACTCAAGGGAAAGGAAGGGTATCAGCTGGGAATCAAATCCAGATATTCTGACACTGAGTCAGAAACCTAAACAAGAATTATAAAACCAAAAACCATAGACTTCCGGCCAAGATGGAGGTGTAGGTAGGTACACTTTGCCTCCTCACACAACCAAAAGAAGGACAACAACAACTTTAAAAACAAAAAACAACTTCAGGACTGCCAGAAAACTAAACAGTATAGAAGTCCAACAACCAAGGAGTTAAAGAAGAAACATTCATCCAGACTGGTAGGAGGGGTGGAGACAGGCAGCCAGGGTGGATAGCAGGCAGCCACTGAAGGACCAGGCAGGTGAGATGGCAGCTGGTGGTCCCACATTCACGTACAGATAACTGGGAGAAACAACTAGGGAGCTAGACAGACCGTGCAACCCAGCGTTCCAGTGCAGGAAAAGAAAGCCTCAAAACCTCTGGCTGTAAAAATCTGTGGGGGTTGCGGTGGCAGGAAAAACTCCTAGCCTCACAGGAGTGTTCGTGGGAGAGACCCACAGGATCCTACAACATACATAAACCCACCCACCTGGGAATCAGGACCAGAAGGGCCCAATTTGCTTGTGGGTAGCAGGGGAAGTGGCTGAGAGCCGAGCAAGTGGCATTGTTCCCTCTCTAACCACTCCCTCACATATAGCAACACAACCGCAGAGAGGTGGGTTGCCCCACCCTGGTGAATACCTAAAGCTCCACCCCTCACAATGTAACAGGTATGCTGAGACAAAGAAATAGGGCCCAAATGAAAGAACAGATCAAAACTCTAAAAACAGAACGAAGCGATAAAGAGATAGTCAACTTATCAGATGCAGAGTTTAAAACACTGATAATCAGGATGCCTAAAGAAATGGTTGAGTATAGTTGCAAAATATAGGAAAATGTGGAGGATATGCAAAGTGAAATAAAGAAAAATGCACAGGGAACCAACAGTGAAGGGAAGGAAACAGGAACTCAAATCAACAATTTGGAGAAAGAAGAAACAAACATTCAACCAGAACAGAATGAAGAAACAAGAATTCAAAAAAACGGGGAGAGGTTGAGGAACCTCCGGGACAACTTTAAATGTTCCAACATCCAAATCATAGGGGTGCCATAAGGAGAACAGGAGGAGCAAGACACTGAAAACTTATTTGAAAAAATAATGAAGGAGAACTTCCCCAGTCTGGCAAAAGAAATAGGCTTCCATGATGTCCAGGAAGCTCAAAGAGTCTCAAAAAAGTTGGACCCAAGGAAGCACACACCAAGGCACATCATCATTACATTACCCAAGATTAAACAGGAGGACAGAATCTTAAAAGCAGCAGCAAGAGAAAAGGAGACAGTTACCTACAAAAGAGTTTCCATAAGACTATCGGCTGATTTCTCAAAAGAAACCTTGCAGGCAAGAAGGGGCTGGAAAGAAGTATTCAAAGTCATGAACGGCAAGGACCCACATCCAAGATTACTCTACCCAGCAAAGCTATCATTTATCTTTTTGAAAAAGATTTTTTTTTTTTTAAAGAGAGGGTAAGGGAGGGAGATGGAGAGGGAGAGAAACATCAGTGTGTGGTTGCCACTTGTGTGGCCCCTCCTAGGGACCTGGCCCGCAACCCAAGCATGCGCCCTAGACTGGGAATCGAACCAGCAATCCTTTGGTTCACTGGTTGGCGCTGAATGCACTGAACCACACCAGCCAGGGGCAAAAAAGCTATCATTTAAAATGAAAGAGCAGATGATGTGCTTCCCAGATAAAGTCAAGTTAGAAGAGTTCATCGTCACCAAGTTTTATTATTTGAAATGTTAGAGGGGCTTAGAAAAAGATGATCAAAACTCTAAACAGTAAAATGACAACAAACTCACAATTATCAACAACTGAACATAAAAAACAAAACAAAAACAAACTAAGCAAATAACTATAACAAGAACAGAATCACAGAATGGGAGGTCACATGGAGGGTTATCAGTGAGGAGGGGAAGGGAGGAGAATGGGGGGAAAGGTAAAGGGAATAAGAAGCATAAATGGTAGGTACAAAATAGACAGGGGGAGGTTAAGAATCGTACAGGAAATGGAGAAGCCAAAGAACTTACATGTACGACCCACTGATATGAACTAAAAGCAGGGGAATGCTGGTGGTTGGGGTGCGGAGTAGGGCGGTGCAGGGCAGAGGGGGATGAAGAAGAGAAAAAAATGGGACAACAATGATAGCATAATCAATAAAATATAGTTTTTTTTTTAAATCATAAACTCTAAGTAAATTCTGAAGAATTCCAGTGTGGAAAATACATGCCAGTGTAACTGCTATCATTTAACACGAGTTTCCTTCTAGAAACCAACTCTAATCTGGCTGCCTGGAACAACATCTGTCTGTAATGTGAAAGATTCACACACCCCACTCAATCATGTCCAGTTATAGAATTCTTGTCCTAGTGTCTTTTAATAAAATGGAAAGAACACTGGCCATCCCCTAAAAAGCTCTTCTTGGGGTTTAAGTCACAAGACTGTCTCTTCTAGTAGAGGTTGCCACATAACTGTATGAACATGTTTACATATTTTATTGGGTTGGCCAAAAAGTCCATTTAGATTTTTCTGTAAAATAAAAGACACAACATTTTTTTCATTTTCACCAATAACATTATTGATTGGGGTTATTTTGGGTATGTCGTATGGTATAACATTGACTGTTCTCAATTTATGTCTCGATTTGATCACTATCAACTTCAAATGGTCTACCCAACGATGGAGCATCATCCAGTGAGAAACTTCCAGTACAAACCTTAGCAAAACACTCTTGATACATTCCATCAGTCACAGCACCTTCTCCATACAGTACACAAATCTTTTGTGTGTGTGTTTCAGCTGTGTTTTTACCTTTCTTGAAATAATAAAGCATAATATGCCAAAAATGTTGCTTATTTTCGTCCACCTTCAATATTAAAATGGTTACACAAAAATCCATCAATTTTGATAAGTTTTTTAAAATGCACTCCGATATGACAGCTGCCACAATACAATCTAACAGAATTGTTTAGAATGAAGTTAAAGACAACTAAGCACTACTAGAGCCAGCTTACTGGGAAACTGAACAAACTTTTTGGACAATCCAATAGTAATTAAGTTTCCCTGATGTGTAGATATGTTCCTCTCTCTTCCATCAACATAAATTTGACACGAAACAGTAATAAATCTGTTAAAGGGAAGTTTCTGTGCTGAATGCTGATATTAAGATGAATAAAAACACTGCTTAAACTTAAGGACGCTTACAAGGTTATCAGAAAAATACAGTCACAAATAATCTAAATCTATGGGGAAGAAGCAAAAAAAGAGAAGCATGAAAAAAAGTGCTTTGGGAGGTAAAAAAAGGTTTGTTTTTCTTTTAAAGAGCAAACATCTTCCCTTGCTATATTGAACAAGCTCTGCCACAAATCTTGCTGTGAAGCTAACAATGAGCTCTTTCTGCAAAGGTGAAACGTTTTAGTAATTACAAGATTATCCTCTGCTAGGTGAAGATCTCAGTGGTCGTTATGCAACATATGTCAGAAATATAAATCACAAAAAAACCCCATAAAACCGAAAGTGATTATAGAGGACTTAGCATTAATTCTTTGATACAAACCCAGCCCAAAGAGATCAGGTAAGACCAAGCAAGAGGGCAACTGTGGCTGAGGGAAGAAGAATAAAGACATCACTGTGTTTTACAGATTTTGAAAGAGGTGCCTTTTGTATTATCAGACAATTCATGGAATTGGTAGATTCACAAAAAACAAATAATGCCTTTCAAATGTATGGGTGGAATGTGACCTAAAGGTAAACAGGTACCTAAGGGACTTTTCAATATGCATGTCTGCCCAATGCCTGACAGTTCTGAGGAAAGGCTTCTGTTAGTTGAACTCTCTGCTTCTCTTTAAAAGTTCTGGCCACCCGACTGGTGTAGCTCAGTGGATTGAGCCTTGGCCTGCGAACCAAAGGGCTGCTGGTTTGATTCCCCAGTCAGGGCACATGCCTGGGTTGCAGACCGGGTCCCCAGTTGGGGGCACATGAGAAGCAACCACGCATTGATGTTTCTCTCCCTCTTTCTCCCTCTCTTCCCCTCTGTCTAAAAATAAAATAAAATCTTTAATAAATAATAAAGTAAGTTCTGGCCACTTTGTTAATGTTAATTTTCTGCACAGGTCTATTCTACAGTGAACAGATACATGCACATGCTCTCAATTTATAATCAGACATGAAAATTTCAGGGTGCCCTTGATACCTGACCAATGCCAATAGCCTGGTCAGGGCCTAGAATACAAGCAGGAGCAAAAGGGAGGGGCCGCAGGGGTAGTGCTGCATTGTCTGGAGGCCCCACACCCAACCCTGGGCAGGACAGTGAAGGAGAAAGTTGTTGCACTGAGCATGCTCAAGGCTAGTGAGGATGACAGGCTAAAGGAAAAGCTCCTCCTACTCCCTTTCAGTCCAGTGAAGACCTGTCAATCCAGTCTGGGTAGACAGGGTTAGTTGCAGGAGGCCAGACCCTCCTGAAGCACAAGGATGTTGGAGCACGGGACCCACAGGGCTAGCTTATATAAGCTGAAGGGAGAGCCGCACTCTCTCTTGGAACCTCCACTGGGGACATGTGGGCCAATGCTTTGTGGGATCCACTGGCCCTGAAGCCACATGGTATATGGAGAAGAAGGAAGCCTGAGGCCCAACAGTGGCGGAGAGTGAAACTGAGCTGCTTAAAGGGTGACTCAGGAGCCATCCGCAATTCCCAAAACAGTACTTTGAATGAGAGAAAGAACTCTGGGCACAGCTTAGGACTGATCCAGCAGAGGGTGGTGGGGTTTTCTTCTGGGTTTTCTGGAGAGGATGGCTCTGAGGCAGGAGCCTGCCATCCTCCCAGGTTGTGTAACTTTTGAATAAAAGACCTTCTTCCTTTTCTCACCAAACCTCTGCCTCCGGAATTTGCCTATGGGCAGCAGCGGGCAGCTGATCCCCACTTTAGTTTGGTAACGCCCTCATATGAGGCAGCTCTGGGGCTCAAAGGTCAGGCAACAGAAGGCTCACAGCCCAAGGACAGTGGGTAAACATGTGCTCACAACTCCCCTGTAAACACCCACACCATTCTTGTAGACTCTTACAAAACAGAAGACTGACTGCTCTAACACCTGGCAAACCATGGTCAATCAGTAATGATCCTGACATGTTACTGCCAGAAAGGATTCAATAAAAGGGCTTGGTTCTAGCAGCCCAATTTTCTTATTTTTGAAACAGATGTTTTTATTTACCCAAAGACCTAAAGTCATGCTGTGCTACAAACACCATTGGACAAGAGAAAGTCTATTCACCTCACTGGGAATCAGTCTTCTCTTTAATTACATGCCAGCCAGCTCCTCATTACATAATCTAGGTAAGATTTGTGATGTCATATATCATACCGTTTTTTGTTTTTGTTTTTTGTTTTAGAAACTTACTCAAATACAAAAGTTTTAGGGGGGGGGGAAAGGCATTTGGCATAATTAGTTATTTTATCTAAACATATCAGCTGTGCGCCCCCCAGCCAGCGTGGCTCAGTTGGCTGGGCATCATCCAGCAAACCGATGGGTAGCCAGTTGGGGTTCCCAGGTGGGGTGCAGGCCTGGGTTGTGGGTGCCGTCCCAGGTTGGGGTGCATAGGGAAGGCAATCAGTCGATGTTTCTCTCCTCTTCCTCACTCCCTCCCCCTCTCTGAAGTAAAAAAAAAACTTATCAACTGTACTTGGCTACTCCAGACAGAGGTTTAAATATACAGAATATGCACAATATATTGAGAGAAGACCCAGTAATGTAATTAATACATATTTTAAAATAGGCAACAGCAAGAAAACAAAGCTGAGTTTCTATCTGAAGTAAAATATTTAGCCTAACTGAAATTTTAGTTCATTCAACTTTCTGGGTAGAAAAACATAAAATGGAGCTGCCAAATATCTTCAGGGACTTTCAATTATACTAGGACAGTATGTTCAGGAGAAAGAAAGGAATCCACAGTCCCCATCCTCAGAAACATTTCAAAGCAGATCTTTTATGTTATCTTTGGCATGAGGCCTACAATTTTTCCCCGTAATTGACTGCAAAATGAAATGTATTCCCTTGTGATTTCAAAGCAAGATTTATTTGCACATTTCTTCAGTCCACCCTCTCAAAAAAAGTAAGTGGTTCTACTTTTACCCACAATCACCCAGTAGTCTCTGATACCATGGGTTCCATGTATCTTCTCCATTTTTCCCAGAAACATAAGGACAAATACTTGCATATCACAATCACTTCCCAAGGAAACAGATATGCTTCTCCCTCTCCCAGAAGCTGCAGCTGTTCAGGCCAATGGGTAATGCAGCAGATGATTTCTAAATGGTAGAGGAAGACTTGGAGGGCACTGCCACTGTATGAGTGCATGCCTGTGGATGAGGAAGTTGTTCTGTTTTTCCAACCAAGAACCCATTTGGTTGAAAGACTGCACAGACAAACACCTGTTAAGGCAGGGAAATGATGACTCTGCTGGCCCAGGGACAGCAAGCATACTCTCAAGCCCTGGAGGCATCCTCTCTCAAATCAAGAATCAACAAGTATAAACTCTAAGCCTTGACAAGGTAGCAAAAGTAGAAGAGATCATGGTTAAAATCCTAGCTTAAGTCACAAGGATAAAGCTTTTGTTTATTGCTCAGAGAAAGGAAATTCTCATGGGAAAAAAGAAGCCTGCACTCTCATGTCAGACAGAAGGCATGAGGATGCTCTACTGTGCAAGTGAAAAGCTATCCCAGCAGTGCTGCAGGACCAGAGACAGGGTGTTGCTGCCAATTGCATAACCAGAAATCAATGAGTAAAACAAGTCAGCATCTATCAGATGTGCTCTACCCTGTGTCATCATCAGTAGTCTCCTCTGGGTATAGGATCAGTAATAGTCTGGTGTTTCTTAAAGAGTGTTGTGCCTCCTCCTCCACAAAATAAAAAACCCAATTTAAGCATCTGGGAAATTACCGCTCAAAGGCGGTTTCAAAGAAATGTCCATCTGACCATGTTTATTAAAATGTGCATAAATTTCTTCTTTTCAGAGACTCTCCTTACTACAATATATTCAAGTCCCTAAATAGAATCATAGACCCAAAACTCATTTTCTTTAGAGAGTAGATTAATTAAAGCCAATACATAGTGATAATAGAAATAAGAGTAATGGAAACAAGACAGCTATTTGGAAGTAACCTTGAAATCAAAATAAGCCAGAAACCTTAAAAAAAAAAAAAACACCCCAAAAGAATTACAAAACAGATGATAAAATGGACAAATCATATCATTTACTGGCACACATTTCCAGTCTCCCTTCCAAGCTTTAATATACTTAAGAGTCTAACAAGTTTATCAGGCATTTCTAGAAGCCATAGGCATATTCCAGACTCCTCCCAACTCCACCAGACAGATTCTGGCACAGGCCAGGGAAGCAAGCAGGTCCCGTGTGGAAGCATTCCTTACCTGTCAGGCCTGCTCCTCGCCTCTGCCTCAGCCCACAGCGCTCTCCCTCCAAACAACCAGTCCGCTTCCTGCTTTCCTTCTACAGGTCTCTGCTCACGACCACCTCCTGGGAGACCCTCCTGACAACTGCAGCCCCTACAGCACCTGCCAGAGTTAGTTCCACATGTGTTTTTATGTATTGCTGTGTGGTCTCCCAGTTTGAGGACCATCTACAAAATCCCTTTTGGATTGTTTTTCCCCTACACCTGCCCAATCAATGAAAGTAAGATGCCAAATGTTCTCTGCCCACTTATTTTACTTTCCATGCCACAAAAGCTGCAATGATGCCCCACAAATTTAGAGGCTAAAACCCATTTTCCCAGTCTCACACTGTTTAACCTCAAAGTACGTGCCACGGTCTTCAAATAACTGAACTGAATTACGTGCTCCAGAGATGCAGGTGGGGGTCCTGCTGCGAAGCTCACAAAGGCCACTCTACCCACAAACTCACCAGGCCCCTGCTGCCCTTTGCCTCTAAATTCTGCAGACCACCCAAACCTGGCCCTCGTCTTGCCTGATGGCTTGCCCTCCATCTGGAGAAAAGGAGGCTTTTTCCTCCCATCCCTAAAGTAGGAGTGAGTGGATAACAAGATGTGTAGAGAAACTGGCACTACAGTGAACCCGAGAACAACAGGTAATCTCCATCCCTCAATTATACCAGCAAGAACCATCAAGGGGAACAAGTTACACAGAGGTTGAAAGCTAAGAGTAACCTCAGGGAGTACCCAGTCCCTCCCCAACACCCTCCCTGGGTGGAGTGAAACTGCCTGTAGGGCTAATCACTCCCCTCCCACATTGCCTCCCCTTCTAAGGGACAGGAGGGATCACCTGTTTCAGTCAGCCTGCCTGTACACCCTGCCTGGAGAGCACAGGGGCAAAATAACAGAAAGGGGACGGAAAGCAGAATGTGAGGAGCTACTAATGCATCCACTCTAGGCAGCTGCGTGTAAAGAATGTTCTGGTAACTGTCTCCAGATTGTCTGTCTCCAAGAGACCATTGGTTAATCCCATGAGGGTCTTCAACATGGCTCCTCTGAAAATAGCTTTAAATAAAGGCCTCCACAGGCACACTCTTACAAAGCACTGGCACAATTCTAAGGCACTTCAATGCATGGCCTAAGAGAGATCTTTAAACCCAGGAATTTAAATCAGGTCACTCATAAACACCACCAGGTTCACTGCCTAGAGGTCTCAGTACAGGGGTGGCATAGGGCGTATGCAGTTGTCAAGGCCCTATGTGCCCCTGTTTTAAGTTACTACCACTGGATTAAATAACCACCTTTTAATCAATCCCTTCATAGTGGGAGCTTCTGACTTAACTGAGACCCAGCTCATCAGAGAATTCACTGCTTTGGGCATGCTGACTGTGAAGTTCTCAGGGGAGCTCTCTGGCCGATGGCTTCCATAATCAGATCTGTGACTCAGACAGGGTACCGGCCTGGAGCTAAGATTTGGAAGCTCAGGCAGTAGTTAAAAGATCGGCCTAGATGAACATGCAAAAATACAAGCAGGAAGAACATGCTAACCACAAACAGTAACCGAGGTAAAGAATGGAGAACAGAGACACTGGAAATTCTGATCAGAGAAGGCAGTCATGTTCCTCTGACCTGAGGGCAAGGGTCATCACTGCTCTGCCCACTGCTGCCCTCCACAAAGTCAACAAAGTAGCTTATTAACATTCAAATGTTCATTAAGCAAAACAAAAAGTGAACCACACTAATCTGAGGCAGAGGAAATCTTTGCTACATCTTTACAAAGATTTTAAGAAAAATTGGGACAAAAAGATTTTAGGGTAATATGATATTAATCAGAACCCCCTCAATCCCTGAATAATTTCTGTTCATTAAAATTTTAACCTACTGCAGGTTTCAGTTCATGATTTTGTGTAACATTAGTTTCCTAAGAAACAGAACGTGCCCAAATACTTTACACTTTGTTTTCTCTCAAATTCCACAGTATCTACTCAGAAAATCATTCACTGAAAAATAAAACTGTTTAAAACATTAACATGCTACTTTAGTAGTTACCTTTTATTTATAGCTTCATGGCCTTTGTTCATTCATCCAGTTTTTATAACATCAACATTTTAAGGAATCCTTTTCAAAAGATAGCAAAAAAGCAGGAAACCAGCAGAAACCTATTACTTATTGCTAACTTGACATCTCCAGGCTTATTAGGTTCTTAACCAACCACATGATGTTTCCTAAGGCTCATCTTCCCATGCATGTTGATGGGAGAACTACTTCAAAAGAAATCTTCCAGGGACTTGGTACAGAATGAAATTTACCATTAAAAAAGAGAAAGGGAGAATGGAGGGTCCCACAATAAAATATAATCAGGAAATGCTGCATATTTACCTCACTTAGAGAGTCTCAAACATTCTGAGGATACAATAATAGAAACCTGCTATACCAAACGCATCCAGAATTTTATCAGGCAGCTCCTACTAACATCTCCAAGAATGGGACTACTCCAGAAGTTCCCGTTACCTCAGTTCAAACCTACCTCGGGAGCTGTCCATTATAGCTAGCTGGCAGCTCACCAGTCTGAGACCGTTACCTCCTCTCACACCTCACCTCACTCCATGCTCTCCCAACCATCCCACCACCACCATGGAGCCCAGTTATGTTCTTGTAACAATGAAACTCAGCATGCAAAGGTTGGGTAGACCTCACATAATACAGTATGAGTGATATTAGTAGCAAATTTCGTTACTCAAGAGAACAATGGGGAACTCACATTTTTTAAATTACATGTCTAGACTTTGAAAGTCAAGTCACACACTTCAATGTCCTCAAGTGCCCACACCTTTTATTACATATGAGGAAAACCATGAGTATATCCATGTCACACTAGCCAACACATTGTCTCTGTAGAGCCAACCTGATCATTCGAGTTATTGCTTAAATTTTGAAATGAGAACACAAGAAAAAAAGAAAAGGGAAACCGTAACAGAGGGTTTTAACAATATTTACATCACATTATTCACACCTGTTATGTGTGGTTTAAAACTCCTGAGCCTCTAATTCACTAAAAGTGACTAAAAACATTTCCGTTTTCAGGAACTGAATTAGGGTTCACTTGCACAGCCTCACAGGGAGTCTCTTACATGGTCTGCCAGGAGGAGAGCAACCCCAGGCTAGAGCACACAGAATGCACACTGCCTGCTCTCGTTTCCTGGGGGCGCTGAGGCTATACACAGACTCGGCCAGGGAGAGAGTGGCAGGGGAGGTTACCGGGAATAGCCAAAAGAGGCAGGTAGGGAAATGGGGCAGCAAACAGGCTGACACTCACCTGTATCAAACTTTCAGGGGAAAAATTTTTCAAGTGAAATTTCTTTTTTTAAGATTTAGGAACAGAAAACCATGCTATCTGAATAAACTATGAAAATTGGGTGCATGTATAGAATTGCCTGGTGTGATCAAATACAGTTCAAACTAAAGTTATTTGATATTGAACAGCACTCATCTACAACTCCTATGGTGGGACAAGTACAATAAGCCATCACCTAAGTGACAGCTCCCTTAAATGGCCCAAAGTTCCACTTTGGCTTTCCTTTCTCCCTCCTTCAGTGTCTTTACTAAGAAATTTCCCTGATATCTCTCTCCTTTTTTTTTTTTTTAAGGTTGTATTTATTTACACTTAGAGGGGAAGGGAGGGAGAAAGAGAGGGTGAAAAACATCAATGTGTGGTTGTCTCTCGCACGCCCCCTACTGGGGACCTGACCCACAACCCATGCATGTGTCTTGACTAGGAGGGAACTGAACCAGGGACCCTCTGATTTGCAGGCCAGGGCTCAATCCACTGACCCGCACTAGCCAGGGTCTGATATCTCTCTCTTAAATCTCCCCCCAACTCCTCACTCTGTTACCCAGGCTTCTCCCAGAGTCTCCAGCACCAATCAAGGCCATTTTCTTTGAGCTGCTGTCTTGGCTCTACACTCCTAAGTCAGCGCTAGAGCAACTGTTAGAAAAGGATCCAAGAGCCCTGCACTCATCTTACTCTGCCCTCACCCTAACCTTCCCCAACCTATCCTGGATGGGTGCTCCCTCCAGTTTTCCAAGCACAACTCTGTGCCCCCACCAGAGTACTTATTCAGGTGATGACTCCCTGTTGGTTTTTTGTTTGGGGGGGCGGGGGGTGTATTTTGTCTCTTTCCCTCACCATACCAAAGAAGTTATGGGTACAGGGCCCACGCCTGCATTCCTGGCCCAAGACTAAGCAGCAGGGCTCTGGAAGCACAGGGATCTAGAATCAGGGAGCCAAGAGTGACAGCAAGGAAGATCATATGGGCCTGCTGCCGGGTCTCAGAGCCCTAGAAACTGGGTCTTAGTACCGAGAGAGTATGACCTCCAGACACAAACACAGAAATGATTTCAACACAGTTATAACGTACTACTGGAGTGAGAGGGTGGCACTGGTACTTTCTTCACATATGTGAAATCCCGTTAACAATTTTTTAAAACCAAATATTGTGAGAATTACCTGTGGGGAAAGACACTTCAGATCCCCAGTAATCAAGGGCTCACATACCTCATGTTGAACATACTGGAAATATTTTCTAAGCATTGTTTACCTCGGTAGTTACATGCGCTCTATGGGCTCTATGGGCTCCAGTCCTAAAGCAGATAAGAGATCCCAATTCATCAAGTAAGAGATTCAAATTTTAAAACCAAGTTAAAGATGGACACAACTCTGCACACTTGTGGTATATCCAGTACAGGTTTAAGGGACCCAATAATTATTTGCTCAAAGAAGAAAGAAAGGCAGAGACTAAGGACGTGCCCCTCTCATTGACAGCTACTCCAACGGGCCAGTTCTAATTTCTCAATTATAAAATGCAGCCAGAAACTTGATTAAAACCAGAAAAAGCAGTATCAAACTTGGTACATTACTAAACCAAGATGTGAAGCTAGAATTAAATTCACTTAATAACCTTTTCATAACCCCTTGCTTGCCCATGGAAGTTCACTGTGGCACCTTCCATTAAAGCTGCGGCTTCCTTGTTCACACAGCCCATAAAAGAGCACGCAAGGGGATAAGCATGTGGCTTAATGCACCTCATAGAAAGTAAACACAATAGTGAGAGACCTGAAAAGTAAAAAAACATGTAGGAATCAGTAGATAATCTTCCTAATACATTCTACAGTAACCAGAGCCTTACAGGAGCACAGCAGCTAAGTGTGCCCATGAGCTTAGAAAGGAGATCCTGACAACAGTCATAAAGATGATCTTAATGGGTTAGAATAAAAGGGGGGAAAAAAAAAGGTTAACAATGATTTTTCCTTTTAAAAAATGGGTATAAGTTGTTGTAAGGAAGTGTTCACAGTGAGGTCACTAAAAGTGCAATGAATATCACCAATCAAAGCCAACAGGCAGGGAGCACCCCAGCCCCTCTGGCAGCCCATTTCATGCTCTATGGAACACAGCCTTGCAAAAAAGCATTGGGACTTCCTAAACCAGCAACAGCTTGCAAGTCCCGCAACGCCCGAACACGCTCGCTTTCCTCATTAGTGTCAGAAACATAAATGTGAATTGTGAATTTAACTATATACTAAAGTTAAAAAGATCATACTTGGGTTAAAATCAATTTCAGCAGCCATTCTTAAACTCCCAAAGTTTTACATTAAAACAATAAGAAGGTTCACTCAAAGAGATTCTCCCAAGGAGATAAGTTTAAATTTCTCTTCTTTTCAATATTGCATCCTAAGCTTGTAATTAAAGCAAAAACAATTTAAACAACAACAAAAATATGCTAGGAAACACACTAATTTGTTCTGATTGATATATATATATATATATATATATATATATCTATAAAAAATCTTTAAGAATAAAGCAATACAGTAGAAGGAAACAAAATCTCTGTCAACAACAATCAAGCTTGTCCAGGGTCACAATCCACTTTCTAAAGACATGTATGATTCTGGTCTGATATGCCTTCCCTAGGTGAAGATCTCACGCAGCGCCTTCTAAAAACTTCAGAGCTTGGTCTCTAAAATTCAAGCACATTAGCATCAGACTCAGGCAGAGGGGTATACACCACAGTAGTTAACAGCAAATACATCAGTAGTTTATCTTCTAATACAAGTGAGAAGGGAAACACTCTTTGCAACTTATCCCCAAATGCCACCAGTAGCCAGAATTAAGCCCAATGTGCAATGACAGACACACACAAAGCCATAAAGGATTGACCATAAGTTCAAGACCACCATCTCAAACAGAAGAAAGCTGCCACAGCAGTCTTTCACTCCACTCATTTCTAAGCCCCAAGGAAGAAGAGATATTTGTTACCTGAGGTGCCAGAACCCTAGCCTTGGCTGGTAACAAGAGAAAAAGCCTCAGGTTCTGTGACCACATGTGCACAAGGTGTGGATGAAGGCAGGGCTCGGGGCTGATGAGGAAGATGCATGTCTGTCTGGGCGACACTGACAGAGCAGCTTACCTCCGTGGAAGTCTGTAGATGTCAGGGTCATGTGCCCACTGTCCATCGGGCTGCCATCCCTTTGAGGAGAGGGAGACACTGATGGGAACCAAAGGATCTTCTAAAGGCAAGTTCTTACTGCAAGCTGGCCAAAGGTCCCTGCAATCAAAGAAATCATTGTGGTTTTGCATTTGGCATATTTATGCCCTTTCTTCTAGGGACAAGTCTGAAAGACTTCTGAATGGATCTTAACTTTCAAAAGGAAAGCATCCAGAAATATAGATCCACCTAGGTATAAAAGAGACAAGACAGGCAAGAAGTCTCATGCTTCACCTCAGGGCAGAAAGCCAGCATAACAGTATTTCCTTCCCGAAGAAGAGGCATAAATCAATTGTTACTTTTAAGAACCAATGCCTTCTACCAAACATTTCAACACAAGCCAACTCATCACACCAGTTTAAAATATGTGACCCATAATGACTCCAAAATCCATGTGCCACCCTGTATTAGCCTTGGCTAGAAGCAAGAAAGAGAGGTTTGTATGTAAATGAAAACTACAGGTCATTAACTTCTGTAAGCACTGGTCTATAATCAACCTGGCCATTGACCTATCTCCAACGACTCCACTGACAAAGACAAGGAAAAATCATTAGTGCCAATTGAAACATACAAGGAATCACAAAAACAATCCCATACTAAGTCAATCAAAAATCATAAAAATTCAGGAAACTTAAGTGCCTCACCCCAGGTAACAATACTTGGTCTGCTTAACAGGTTATATAAATTGTTTTTAGCAATTCGATCTGCAGTAAGCCAACAGCCACCCAATGCCAAAACACTGATACTTCCTGGCTAACGGCAGAGTTAGCAAAGCTCTTTGTGTATATTCTGTTGTGTATCATCTCACATTTTCCTTTAAAAAAAATCCTTTCCTTCAGGCAAAGAAATACCTAAAGATATTCAATCCTTGCCACCAGAGTAATGAAAATAATAAATCAGAATACTGTTTATAGTTATCTGTGCCTCACCCATAGAAAGAAAGGAAGAAGGAAAAAACAGTCTACTCATAAACAGTTTTATGAAGGAGAATGTCTGTGTTTTAAAGGTTTGATTCAATATATCTTTTCTTTTAGATATCCAGTCAAAAAGGGTGGCAAAAAGGCATCGACAAATTAATTTACTTCTTTTAAGATGAATCAGCACAACAGGGACCAAAAGACTCCCAAACAGACCAATGAAACCTTTAGGTCTGGTAGGTTTTCAAAAGGGAAACATCTAAACCCCTTCACCACTCTTGAAATGACCAGGAACTAACTCCACATCATTCTATCATGCAGAGCCCAACAGTTCTCAATTGTCAGATAAAAAAGCAACATTACTACAAAGGACCTGCCCTACAATGTAAGGGTAAGGAGCAAACAAACACAAGCTGTCAGGAAAACCTCACTTCTGCAGAAAGCAAGTTTGCTAATAAGTAACTAGACCGGCTACAAGGCGAAGAAGGAATGTCATCTCAGCCAGGTTGTTTTATGGGCCACCACAGAATCACCCACAGGTGAAAAACGAGGAAGGACATGCTGACAAAGAAAGCTACAGGACACAAAACCAAAATGGGATTCTTGGCAGAGACTGGGTATAAGCAAAGGAGCTGGAGGGACCAAGGCCACCCTGCATGGGCTGATTGGACAGCCAGCTCTGGCAGCTGAAGTAGCACTCCATTTGCAAGAGTCCAATTTCCCAGCAACATAGGAAAGATTTTTTTAGGCACTGGCTAGGTGTCTGGATCTATGTCATAGTTGGCCATAGCCACTGGAACAAATTCAAATGCAAATCCATTCATTTAAGACATATGAGCTACAGAGATGAACATCACCTCTGCAATAAAGATTGAATAAAATCATTTATAAATGGCAGGCAAGAATTTCTCCTACTGAACTACCCAAGAAGTTAATAAAAACTCAGCAGCCACAGATTCAAGGCAAGTGTGAAATGGTTACCCTGGGCTAAAAGCCTACAGATCCATTGTCTGGCTAATTTCCTCAAGCTTCCACTGGGATCCCAATCGCCACAGGCACAGGGAGTCCTCACAGGTAAGCAAGATGCCAGGTTTCCCAGAAGGGTGGTGGCATAGAGCAGACATTCAATAAATGGGCACGTCAAAGGCAGGACCCACCAGAACTCCTTGTCAGAGGCGCTGATGGTTGACCTACGCAACCAACACCTCCACCTGTCTCTTGCCCCTCACTCTGTGGCTCTGGAGAAGTTACACTGACCCTTCTCCCAGCTCCAGATATAAATCCTTTTTCGTGGGAGCCAATGAGGTGGCCCAAACCCCCAAGCCAGGGTCTGGCTAAGGCATCAGTCTGTAATGGATTCTGAGGAATTGAATATGAGGTAAGTGGTCTGGGGAGGCTTCTGAGAAAGGTTTCAGGAACCTGAAGAAGCAAATTCTTCCAGGAAAAAAAGGTTCTTTATCTGCCCACGGGTAAAGCCTAAAGAAAGGAGAAACCTGTATTCTTAATAACACTGTTGATCACCAGCTGTCCTACACCTGGAGCTCCCTTCTTCAGGAATTTTTTGCTGTGTAAGGAAATGCACACTCTTACTGTTTAAGCCTTCTGAGTTGGTACTTTCTCTAACAATGAAAACATCATTAGTGGTAATTTTCTCTATCACTGAAAGCAACCTTCTGCATGCTGATCCCTTTCTCTCAAGATGATCCTACAGGGCAGCAGATTTTCACCCTTGACTTCACACAGAATCACCTGGGGAGCTTTTAAAACTCCCACTGTCTAGGCCACAGCTGAAAACTGGAATCTCAAGGTAGGATCAGGCCTCAGGAGTTTTTAACTTTCCCAGGTGATGCCAAGGTCCCACTCCTGCAGGTGAGCATCTCCCCCTAAGGGGAGAAAAGGAGCAAGGAGAATGCACTCCCCTTCCTCGGGACCGAATGGTTTAGCTCACATAAAATGGGCCCGGCTACTGCCTAACACATCTGAAATATACTCTGTAGAAAGGGGAACAGGTCACCAGAGAGAAGAAATCCAAAAAGGTAAATGGGGGAGAAAGACCTGATATGACAAGTCGAGTGCAGGGAAGTGAATGGTGAACCAAGAATGAGGAACCTCTGACACTGAACCGCACCTTAACTACCAACCCCGTGTCACTAGGAAAATATGAAAACACTCAACTTCTCCATGCTATGGTGAGAATAAAAAGTGTGGGCCAGGAGCCTCCACATTCCTTTCCTGCTCTAATAATCTACGGTTCTAATTTCTCTGACTACGCGTAAGAAAAACTTTATTAAATGACAAGCTGAGCCAAATCAGAGACTGAAAGAAACTTAAAAGACAAACATGTCCAATCTCATTATTTTGCAGATAAGGACACAGGCCCAAGAATAGGTGACCACACTACTCTGTTGGTTTAATTCAGAGCCAGGACTAAATCTTCAAAGGAAGGTCTCTAGATGCTTAGAGTTTGGGGTCAGAATGGCTACAAAAGAACAGAAAAGTGATGCATAAAGACAGTCTTCCTCCTTTTTAACTAGGTCTCTTCTCTAGCTCCTTTATGCTTTTTCCCCAAAACCAAATTTGCAGACCTTTCTCCCAGTCCACAAACCTCTATTCCAAGTCACACTGGGGCTGAATTATCCCACAAGCCTACCTGGCCCAAAAGGCAGAGAAAAAAAGTACCAAAGTATAACCGAAAGATAGTGCATGAAAAATACTTAGTATTACAATCAATTCAAAACTATAAAGAATTGTGTGGTTCACCATGGTAGTCCAGGCCACCCAGGATCCTTCCTTCCTCCTCCCAGACTCCTGCAAAGGGAGAAACCATTCCAAGCTGCATACACAGAAATGATGACCACCCGGAGCCTCTCCCAGACACCATCTAAATGATTCTGAAGGGGACAAATAGTCCCTTCTTGCCAGGTCCAAATACAAAAACCTTCCACAAACTGAAAACATCTGCTCATACTGAACACACATGCCAGTGCAGTGTTTTCAGTTTAGTCACTTTGAGCCAGGTTAGCCCTCCACATTAGGAACCCAGAGAAGGTTTAGAAGCCAAGGTGCAGAACGGCTGGCTAAAATTCTCTGCCTCAGCATTCTTCCTACCCAATGGCCAGGAGGAAATACTAGGAAGGGAAACAGCGATGGGGCCTCTCCAACGGCCTGCTGTCCAAAGCAAGACCAGGTTCTATTTCTCTGTTGGGTGTATGAGAGCTGTGCAAAACTGCAAACCGGTGTAAGAAGCTACCTTAGAAGAATCACCAAATTCTTAACTAATAAAGCCAACTCTCTGGTCTCCTTAGCGACATCAACTAGAGAAGGCTTTCCTCACTCTATGATGCCAATTTTCTTATAAGTCAGAAAGGGTACATCTTAGACCTAGCCAAATGTCACCTATTTACACCAAAGTTGAAAGAGAAAAATCACGTATCTTTAAAACTACAGTAAAAAGTATGTGCTATGATTGGTTTGTTTAAAAATAAACAAAAAAATAAATAAACCTCTAGAAATAGAAGTAGACATCCTCAATTAAAAAAAAAATAAAACGCAGGTGGTACACCAACGCTCTACAGCAAATACCGCACTTATTAAAGGAAAATTTAAGATGTATTTTCTTTAAGATCAAGAACGAGACAAATATATCCTTCCTAACACTAGAGGTTATGGACAAAGCACACATGGCCAGCAAAGTCAACTACACAGCCAACATAGTACCAGAGGTCACGGTCAAAATGTAAGGTGGTGATAAGGATGGAAGAAAAGGCAGAAAACCATCATTATTTGTAGATATAAGCATATGCATAGAAAACTAGCAAGATTATCCCAGGCAATGTGAAAAAAATCATCACCATCCCCTTAACTAAGCAACAACCAATCGAAAAATCTGACTAAAACAGCAACAAAAACTTTGTATCTAGGAACTAATTTATGAATCCACAAAATCTTTATGAAGGGAAATTTTGAACTTTAGTAAAGCTCACAAAACAACCCAAACAAAAAGACAGGTTTCATGTTCAAGAATGGGAAGGCTTAAGATCAATTTTTAAATTTTAGTAGGATCTTAGACAATGTAGAACCAAGTCTACAACCTTAATACGAAAGATGAGAGGTCCTCAGAGACTTCATACACTTTTTTAAAGTAATAAAAGTAAGCACATGGCAGGAGGTGAAGAGGGTTACCCCTTTCAGATATTAAAACTTAGAACAAAATCAAGGTAAAAATTTAAAACACACACCCACCCACACACCATGAATGATATCAGCCCAGGAACAGGACAGAAAATCCAGAAACAGCCACAGACACACATGCACATAACATGTGTATGTGTGTGCATATGTACAAATATATACACATATAAGAAGTCCAGCCATTGTTAAAATAATGAGAACAGCTTGCACAACATCAATGAAACCTGGCACAGAAGCAGAGTGGACTGGAATGTGCGTGCATGAACAATGACAACTTCGCTGTACTAGTCGGTAGCGGTGGTAGATGCCATTCAGTGAGCGTGTGTACTGTGTGGCCGTCGCATTCAAAATGACTGAGCAAACAGAGCAATGAAGCTGCATCAGATTTTACATTAAGTTTGAATAAAGCTTTTATTTATTTTAAAGGAATTAAGCTTTTCCTCCATGGAAACTATTTGGATGATTCAGAAGGCCACAGCTATGGGCAACAACTGGTGATTGGTGGCTTCATCACAACACGCCCACTGATGCATCACGTCTCATGCAGAGTTTTTTGGAGAAACATCAAATCGCCCGGGTGACTCAGCCCCCCTACATCCCTGATTTGGTGCCCTGTGACTTCTGGCTTTTCCCAAAACTAAAATCACCTTTTAAAGGAAAGAGATTTCAGACCACCCGTGAGATTTAGGAAAATACCACAGGGCAGCTGATGGTGACTGGGAGACCTGTCCCCTAGTCAGTTCTATGTGAGATCCCCCAAGGCACCTACTTTGAAGGGGACTGCGGCATTACTGTCCTGTGTACAATGTTTCTTGTATCTTGCATCTTCTTCAATAAATGTCTCTATTTTTCATATTGCATGGCTGGATGCCTTCTGGACAGACCTCGTCTGAGGCTTTGGTGTGATATAGCATCATACATGACTAGGGAAAAGGTAATTCATAAAACAATAAGCGAGAGCCTATCCCACTACATGGAGAAAAATAAAACCCCTGCTTCATACTGTAAACCAGAATAAAACATCTAAATATAAAAAGCTTCTATAAAACAGAAAATACAATGGAAAACTTTACAAAAAATATGAACAAATAACTCAACAAAGCAGAAAATGCTAAGGGCCAAGAATATGAGATACTCACACTTACTACTAATAGTAGAAATGCAAATAAGTATAATGAAATCCTATATTATACCTATGAGAGTGGAAAAAGTTGTGTACAACAAAAGAAGCCATCTACAAAATAAAAAAGCAACCTAAGGAATGGGATAAAAAATAACTGCAACTCACATGTATGATAAGGGGCTAATATCCAAAATACACAAAGAACTCAAACAACTCAATAACAAAAAGCAAAGAATTCAAATAAAAAATAGGAAGAAGATCTGAATAAACATTTTTTCCAAAGAAGGCATATAGATACATTAAAAGATCCTCAACATCACCAATCATCAGGGAAACACAGGTCAAAATCACAATGATATATCACCACACATCTGTTAGAACGGCTATTATCAAAAAGAAAACAAGTAAGTGTTGTTGAGGGCGTGGAGAAAAAGGAACCTTTGTGTACTATTGGTTGGGAATGTAAACCGCTAAAAACAATATAGAAAATGGTATGGAGGTTCCTCAAAAAATTAAAAGTAGAATTACCATACAACATACCAATTCTACTTCAGGGTCTTTATTAGAAGAAAACAAGAACAGTAATTTGAATATGCACCCTACGTTCACTACAGCATTATTTATAATAGCCAAGACACGGAAGCAACCTAAATAAATGTCCATCGACAGACAAATGAATAAAGAAATTGTGATATGCACACACATATATGACTATCATTTGGCCATAACCAAAAAAAAAATATCTTACCATTTGTAACAACACAAATGGATCTTTAGGGCATTATGCTAAGTGAAGTAAGTCAGTGAGAGACAAGTACCACATGATCTCTCTCATACGTGGAATCTAAACTTTTTAAAAAAATGCATATATACAGAGGACAGACAACTGGCTGAAAGATGCAGGTGTGCAGGGAATGAATGGAGTGGGTTTGGTGTTTTATTTGGTTTTTGGTTTAAATAAATTGAATTAAAAAAACTTTTATAGAGAGAGGAAAAATTGGAAAGTTTTACATCAGTGTTGGCAAGAAAGGAAACAAACCATGATCAACATCATTAGCCGTGAGAGAAATGCAAACCCAAACCACAATGAAATACCACTTTACACCCAGTAGGAGTGGCTCTCAGCAAAAGGACAGATAATAAATTTAATGAGGATGTGGAGAAATTGGAACCCTCAGCTCACTACTGGAGGGAATATAAAATGATGAAGATGCTTGAGAAAACAGTGCAACAGTTCTTCCAAAGGTTAAACATAGTTACAGTATGACCCAGTAACTCTATTCCTAGGCATATACCCAAGAGAAATGAAAAGTTGCCATATGATCCAGCAAACCTACTTCTAGGTATTCTTTTGACTCACTGGTCATTACAGTAGTTAATGAATGAAAACTGCACATGAAAGTTTATAGCAACATTACTCACAACTGCCAAAATACAGACACAACACAACTGCCCTTCCACAGGTAAATATGGTACATCCATATAATGGTATAACACTCAACAATAAAAAGGAACAAACAACTGATACACAACATGGATGAATCCCAAATACATTATGCTAACTGAAAGAAGCCAATAACAAAAGGCATGTGATTGCACTTATATAACCCTCTGGGAAAGGCAACACTTACAGGGACAGAAAACAGACCAATGGTTGCCAGGGTTTGAGGTGGGAAATGGGTCAGAAGTTCTTTGGGAGGCTGAGACTGTCTGTATCCTACGTGTGGCAGTGGTTATCTGGATCTACGCATGTGTTAAAGTGCACAGAACTGTAATAACTAGATACTCAAAAAAGTTAATTTCATTGTGTTTCAATTTTTTAAAATCACTGTATGTGGCAGGGAAAAATAAATTCATACACAGTACACAAAACAATATTTTACCTACTGAGGGCATACATATCCTAAGACATATCAGAACTTGCGGTACAGCCCTGACCAGTTTGGCTCAGTTGGTTGGACGTCCTCCCACAAAGCAAGGGGTCACTGGTTGGATTCCCGGTCAAGGCACATGGTTGGGTTACAGGTTCAGTGGCAGTCTAGGAGCGTACAAGAGGCAACCAATCGATGTTTCACAAACACCAACGTTTCACTCCCTCCCTTCCCCTCTCTCTAAAAATAAATAAATAAATAAATAAATAAATAAATAAATAAATGAATGAATAAATATCTTTTTTAAAAAAACTTGTGGTACAAAAGAGAAGTGCAGTGGGGATGAAGAATGAAATAAAATGATCAAAAGAGAACAAGGGTCTTACTCAGATCAATGATGATGGTGCCACAAATCAAAATTATCAAACTCAACTCCCCTTGTCTGATGTCCACAAATGGAAATAGGAGAAAGAAACACAGTAAGAAAATGATCACTTAATTTAATGAAATAAAATGGGTCATTTTGTTGGCTGGGCAGTTAGCCCAAAGCTCAGAGACTACAGTAGGAAGATCTCTGCTTTAGCATTATGAATGACATACTATGTGGAAGGAAGGGAGGAAGGGAGGAAGGGTGACTCGGCCTCTTATTTGGTTTTTCACTCACTAACACTACTCTAATGACCAAATCAAAAGAATATAACTTTAAAAAATTATGCCAAAGTACACACATCTGTAACATACACAATACAACCAACCCTTTACCAGAATAAGATGTACTTACATAGAGAATTGAGTTTTCTAAAACTCATCAAAGGATTTTTTTCACATTAATTTTCTAGTGAATCCAATGGGTAAAACTACACTAAAAATTTTTAGGAACTGAACAAAAACTTACTATTAAGTTAGGGACCTGAATCCACTATTAGACAACTACTCACTTTATGGACATATTTCCTTAATACTCACACTATTGGGTTGGCCAAAAAGTTTGTTCGTGATTTTCCCCGTAAGATGGCTCTAGTAGTGCTAAGTTGGCTTTAGCTTCACTCAAAACAACTTAGATTGCATTATGACAGCTGTCACATCAGCATGCATTTAAAAAAACTGATCAAACTTGGTGAACTTTTGTGTAGCCATTTTAATAGTGAAAGTGGAAGAAAATAAGCAACCTTTTTGGCATATTATGCCTTATTATCCCAAGAAATGTAAAAACACAACTGAAACACACAAAAAAGATTTGTGCAGCATATGGAAAAGGAGCTGTAGCTGATGGAACATGCCAAGTGTCTGCCAAGTTTCATGCTGGAGGTTTCTCGCTAGACGATGCTCCACGGTCGGGTGAGCCAACTGAAGTTGACAGCAATCAAATCAAGACATTAATTGAGTACAATCAATGTTACACCACACAGAAGATAGCCAACATACTCAAAATATCTAAATCAGTAACGTTATTGGTGAAAATGAAAAATGTGTCTTCCATTTTATGGAAAAAACTCAACAGACTTTTTGGACAACCCAATACAACAAAAACAACTAAGACAAAGTAAACGTTTGATAAACACACCTTTTTTGTTTATTGAGTTTTTGCCTTCAGACTGATTTTCTTGGGTTAAACTGGCTTGATTTTTTAGAGTACTACACAATTTACTGTAAAAGAAAACAATGAAAGTATAATAATGTGTTTCAAGACTCATGAATTCTAAGTCATTTGGCACAGATAACTTTTTTCTTATTAAAAACATTAAGTTATCACTTGCTAAAAATCACCTATGTTACATGTCAGGCACTTTACTCACATACAATTTCAATTTTTATTAGTAATCCTTTAAGATAAATTCATTTATCTGCATTTGATCCTTGAGGAAATCAGTAACCTGAAGACCACCCACACAATTAAGTACCTGTACTAGGGTCTGACTAAAACACTGGCTTTAACTCTAAGTAAATCTCAAAGTGGAGATTTTAATAGTCTGGCAATCTTTACCGAAAAACAAACCACCAGCACCACCACCACCCAAAAAAAAAAAAAAAACCCCAGAAAAAAACAAAACAAAACAAAAAACCAGACTTATAGAGATTTATATTGTTAAAGAGAATGAACAGAACTTGTGAATGCTTCATTTAAAAAAAAAAGGCTTAGAATCCTACAACACCAATTATTATCCTCTGTTATGATCTTATATCATCTTAGTATATCATCCCTGCTTAAATAAAAAATAAAAAAATCTTCTGTCTCTTGCTGTACACCTCCCAAAGTACCTCCTCTCACACACACAAATATATGAAGTTTCACTATGATCTTGTGGATGGTATTTTTTGGAGCGATGGTATCTCTGGTGGTAGTACGGCTGGGACACAGAGGTTTCTGGTTAATTAAATATTCTAACTGGTTTAATTTGCCAGAAAGTAAACATTTAAACCACAACAAATTAAGTTCTTCTATGGTATATGATGATCTATCAAGAACTTTCCAGGCTTCAGATTCATCAAAATAAACAAATTTTCACTGTTGTATTATTCCTTCTCTTCCCTAAATTGTTGTCACTGTGTTTCATCTTTGGGGATGGAAAACATGCAACAAAGCAGCACTGTGATTTGATCATAACTACACAATCAAAAGTCAAAGCCAACTCCACTACCCTGATCTTAAGCAACATTCATAAATTTGCACCATTTACCGATTGTTTTCAGTATTTTTTCTAGACTGCATAATTGAAAGCAAAACACTACGAGATCTTTTAATGCTAACCCAGTAATGAAGAAATCATTTTCAGCTAATTTCCTCTTTGACCAATCCTGCTATGTAAAAGCCCTTTAACACAAGATAAAATCCTAAGCCCCCTCTCTCCCATCCCTACTTTAAAGAAACTAAGATTACCTCTGACAACACTATGGTAGACTTTTTAAAGGGCAAAAAAAAACCCATATAAGCCACATAAACTATAATTATTTTCAACTGTTTGTCTAAGACCCATTTGTCTTACACAGCAATTTAATTTATCTCTTATTTGACAGTTAGGACTATACTACTTTAAACTTCATAAGCCTACTGAGATGATGGAAAAACACCCTCCCGCTCATCCATGAGGGTCTTCCTCTGAGCCAAGAAAATTCTTGAAACTGTTACACAAAAATGAGCAGATAAAAGCACAGGTCTGGAGCTTCCGGTCAAGATAGAGGCGTAGGTGAACATGCCTCACATCCATGCATAACTATAGCAAAAAAACAACAACAACAACAACAACAAAAAAACAACTAGACCACAAAACAAGGATCATCCAAATTCATCTGAAAATCCAGCTGTGTGGAAGTCCAACAACCAAAGATTTAAAGAAACCACATTCATCCAGACAGGTAGAAGGGGCGGAGACACAAGCAGGCATGGAGACACAGAGTGGCACTGACGCAGAGGCATGAAGACAGGAATGGGCGGTCCCACATCCATGTGTGGTGGATAAAAAACAGGAGGGATACCTTGGGAGCAAGGGATCCCAGCCCCAGTCCAACCACCCAGCCCAGGGTTCCAGCACCAGAAAGATAAATCCCAATAATGTCTAACTATAAAAACCAATGGGGGTTGAGGCAGCAGAAAAAACTGAGAATTTCAAGAAACCCCTCTTAAAAGGGCTGCAATGGGCTTAGGACTCACGTAGACCCACCCACTCTGGGATTTGGCACCAGGGCACCAGCTGAAAACGCAACAGTGGCATATGGGGACAAAGTGAAGTACAAGTGCAGGAGATAGCTTCCTCCCTGGCAAAACTCCAGGCAGCAGCATAATCTGCTCTGCAAGCCCTCCCCAACATAGAGCAAAAGAGTGGGGACAAGGGTTGCCCCACCCTCAAGATTACCTAAGGCTCTGCCACAAACAGCAAGTATGTTTTTCGACAATAGGTCACTCTACTAAGACAGGGAGTCAAAGTAGCCCTACCTAATACATGTAAACAAACACAGGGAGGCTGCCAATATGAGGAGACAAAGAAATATGGCCCAAATGACAGAAAAGAACAAACTCCAGAAAAAGAACTAAACAAAGAGAGATAAGCAATCTATCAGGTGCAGAGTTCAAAAAACTGGTTATTAGTATTCACCTGGGTACTTCAACGGCATAAAAAGACCCAGGCAGAAATGAAGGCTGCATTAAATAAAATAAAGAAAAATCTACAGGGAACCAACAGTGGCGGGGATGAAGCTGAGAATCAAATCAACAACTTGGAACACAAGGAAGAAAAAAGCATTCAATCAGAACAGCTTCAAGAAAAAAAATTCAGAAAAACAAGACGAGGCTTTGGAACTAATGGAACAATCTTAAATGTACCAACATCCAAATGACAGGAGTGCCAAAGGAGAACAGGAAGAGTAAGAAATTGAAAACTTATTTGAAAAAATAATGAAAGAAAATTTCCTTAATTTGGCAAAGGAAATAGACATACAACTCCAGGAAGCAGAGAGTCCCAAACAAGACAGGCCCATAGAGGAACACACCAAGACATATCATAATTAAAATGCCAAAGGTTAAAGATAAAGAATCTTTCAAGCAGCAGGAGAAAAGCAGAGTTATCTACAAAGGAGTTCCCATAAGATGGTCAGCTAATTTCTAAAAAGAAACTTTGCAGGCCAGAAGGGGCTGGCAAGAAGTATTCATAGTGATGAAAAGCAAGGGCCTACACCCTAGATTACTCTATCCAGCACACCTATCATTTACAATCGAAGGGCAGATAAAATGCTTCCCAAATAAGGTAAAACTAAAGGAGCTCATTACCACCAGGACTTTATTATATGAAATGCTAAAGGGAATTATACAAGAAAAAGATCAAGACGATGAACATTAAAATGTCAATAAATTTACAACCATGAATAATTTAATCCAAATAACAAACTAAGCAAACAAGCAGAACAGGAGCAGAATTATAGGTATTGAGTTCATGTAAAGGGTTATCAGTCTGGAGGGGGAAGAGGGAAAATTAGAGGAAAGTTGCAGGGATTAAAAAGCACAAATTGGTAGGTACAAAATAGACAGAAGGATGTTAAGAACATTATAGACAATGGAGTAGCCGAAGAACTTACATGCATGACCCAGGGTCATGAACTAAGAGGGAGTGGGGATGGGGGCAGAGGGGGAGAAAAACTGCTGGATGGAATGAGTGTACCAGGTACAGGCAGGCAAAGGGGAAAAAAATGGGACAACTGTAATAGCATAATCAATAAAATATGTTTTTAAAAAGGTGTATAAATATCCCTATAGTCATAAATCTGGGAACAATGCAAAGATGTCTACTCTCATCATTTATACTGAACATTGTATCAGAGGTCCTATCCAGTGGTATAAGATAAACAAAAGAAGTGAAAGGCATAAGAGCAGAAATGAAGGTTTTAGCCCTGGCTGGTGTGGCTTAATGGACTGAGCACGGGCCTGCGAACCAAAGGATCGCTGGTTCGATTCCCAGTCAGGGCACATGCCTGGGTTGCAGGTCAGGTCCCCAGTAAGGGGCACATGAGAGGCAACCACACACTGATGTTTGTCTCCCTTTTTCCCTCCCTTCCCCTCTGTCTAAAAAAAAAGGAAATGAAGACTTTAAATATTCTCTACTTACAGATAACATGATTGTTTACATAAAAAAACCCTCAATTTGCAAATTAGCAAAGCAACTAGAACTATTAAGTGCATGTAGCAAATTCACAGGATCCAAGGTCAAAATACAAAAATCAGTTTTATTTTAGTTACTGGTAGCAAAGAAATGAATAATGAAATTTTAAAATCCCACTTATAATGTCAAAAGCATAAAATATGTAAAAATAAATTTCCTAAGATGTTCAACTGCAAACTATGAAATACTGGTGAGAGAAATTAAAGAATATCTAAATAAACAGAGTTCATGGATATAACAAGTTCCAAAGTAATGGACTGGGTAACTCAATATTAAGACCTTAAATCCTCCAATTAATCTACAAATTCAACATAATCCCCATCATAATCCCACTAGATTTGTTGAGGGTTTTTTTTCATAAACTGATAAACTATTATGTAATTGAAATTTACTAAGAGAGTAGAACTCAAATGCTCTCACCAAAAAGAAAAGAAAAACTTTATGAGCAACTTCTAAAATTCATATTTAAATGTAAAGGTCCTAGAATATCCAAAGCAATATTGAGAAACAACAAAAGTTGCAGGACCTAATACTTCGTGACTTCACGACTTAATACATACAAAACTACATATTCAAGACAATGTTGCATAAGAACCAACACAGGACAAAACAGAGTCCAGAAATAGACTCAAACACATATGGTCATTTTGTTCTTTTATGGAGATATAATTTACATATAGTAAAATTTGGTCTATTTAATGTACAGTTATGTGAATTTGAGGGCATCTTCTATACTACTGAGATATCAGATCTGTCTCTCCCTTTGCCAGTACATTGTTTTTATTATTATTGTTTTATAATAAATCCTGATATCCAGTTTAAAAAAAAAAATCATAGGTTGGGATTCTTGTCCTGCCCAACTTATCATAGTTAATATTGTTTAACAAGAGCAATTCATCATGTTTTTAGTTAAAGGAGACAGAACCATCTTTTACATGGTTTTAAGAAATTAGGACAACCTGCCCTGGCCAGTGCGGCTCGGATAGCTAGAACACTGTCCTGTGCACCAAAAGGTCAGAGGTACAATTCCCAGTCAGGGCACACACCTAGGTTGCAGGTTCAAGTCCCCGGCTGGGGCACATATGAGTTGCAACCGATCGATGTTTCTCTTTCTTTCCCTTTCCCTTTCGCTTTCTCTCTCTCTCTCTCTCCCCCTCCCTCCCTCCCTCCCTCCCTTCCTCCCTAGCTCCCCCTCTTCTCTAAAATCAATAAGCATGTTCTTGGGTGAGGGGAAAAAAAAGAAAAGAAATTAGGGCATCTTTTCACAATTGCAATACTATTTCCTGGCATTCCTGAGGCAGTTATATTTTCTAAGAAATAACCTGTCTAGTAAAATATACAAGATACTGCAGACAAAATTATCAAAACCTTTTATCCTACCTGAAGATGGTCAATGGAGAAAATCATTCCATGAGTTATATCACTTCCTTTACACAGTATGTGTCTTTGGCAAGGAATGCCCAGCCCAAAATAAATGTGAATGAAGCACAAAATTAGATGAAATTTTCCAACCTCTCCTGAGTTAGGTGTGGATGTGTGACTGAGTTCTAACCAGGGCAATGTCAGCAGAAAGAAATAATGGGCTCTACGTCTAGACCTGAACACAGAAAAACTTCCCACAGGTGCCTCCACTTTTTTGTCCCCCACAGTGACTTAAGGCAGACAAGCACAGCCATATGTGGAAAATGGAAGGAAGAGAGCAACAAGGTAGAAGAATCTTGGGTTCCTCAATCACTGTTTGGAGGAAAACTGCCCACAAATCAGGGATACCAGTGAGCAAGAAATAAATATCTATCATATTTGAGCCATTATAAATTTAAGGGGTTATTCCAGCAGCTGACATTATGTTGACTAAATAAATTCACTGGGCAACTCTAGATCAAGGTTAGGTTGACTTGAAATGTATGTTCTAGGATTAGTGACTCAGGTAGTAACAGGCATACCAGATGGAACCTCTAAATATATACAGTCAAGGTAACACCATATTTGGCCACAATAAAGCAATATATTCCAGCATGAAGTAAAAATTCTGCTAAGCAGCTAAGGCTAATGAAGATACTTTTGAACCACTGATCCTTAATTTCCATAGCTAAATATTAGCTGGTATTAATCACCAAAAGTTTGTGACGATCTTCCACACTTCCACTGCCAAAGGTATCATAATTCATATTAAAGTACAATATCAGAATACCATCATGGAATCCAACTCTGAATTTACTTAAAAATTATTGTCGAAGTCATTTCACAAATGATATTAAGTGATACAGTAGACAGAGTTCAAGTTGGGTTTCTTCAGATGTTAGTTTTTTTTCCTCAACAGAAACTTAACTCAAGAAGGCCTTTGCTTTCCCATATGGAAGTTGCATGGGTTCTCTTGGACCATGAGAATGATAAAGTGTACAGTGCTTCCCTTTTTGTCCTATCAAGACCCAAAGTGGATACACTCCCAAAGCAACATAGATTGTTACTGTTGGTATACTTCCTCCTCCTTTCTTTGACCTCAGCTGAGTAAGTCCTTCACTGCAATTCAATTTCAGAAATGAGGTGTGAATAAATTTAATCAATTAAGGAATGAAATTAACACTCATTAAGTAGCTACTACATGCCAGATACTTTTATGCAATTCCATTCCATCTTTGCAACAATGAGGTATATTCCATTATTTTCCATTTTACAAATAAGGAAGCAGAGAAGTTTTTGTTTTTGTTTTTGTTTTTTTAAATCCCTCAGGGCCAGACAATCAAGATTCAAGTCCTGGACATCTGACTCCTAAGCTTATCCTTTCCATTTCAAAATGCTGCATTTAACCTATTACATACTGCCAAGCTTTATGCTATGAAAAAAATAGGATTACCACTCAATTTTTATTTCCTTTACATATTCATTTTAGTGAGTCAATGGTTCTTAAAATGTCCATCCTTCCACTTATACCTTATTATCACATTTCCACAAAATGAAAGTTTGCACTGTCCCTTGGACAAAAGAGTAAGTTGCAATCAGCAACATGGAGAATTTAGAGGATACACACAGGACAGGAGGAGGCCTAGTCTTTCTTACATTATCTGGACTTATTGCTTGTGTTGCCCTGTAAAGTTTTAGTTTTCAGAAGAATTATTTCAGAACGTTTTTCACTAGTTCTTAAGCTTTCCAAAATCCACCCTGGCTGGTGTGGCTCAGTGGCTTGAGTACCGGCCTGCTAACCAAGTGGTCGCCGGTTCGATTCCCAATCAGGGCATGTGCCTGGGTTACAGGCCAGGTTCCCAGTAGGGGGTGCTCAAGAGGCAACCACACATTGATACATCTCTCCCTCTCTTCCTCCCTTCCCCTCTCTATAAAAATAAATAAAATCTTTAAAAAAAAGAAAAAATATTTCCAAAACCCCGTTTTGAAAGACACACGTCTTAGTTCAGTAAAACAGGTATATGTCAAGGAACTTGAAATGCAGGGGTAGTCTCGAACTTTCTCAGTGGTGTGACATGATTTTTACCCAAGACATCTATAATGGTTCCATGCAGGACTGAAAAACCAGCTTTAATACTGTTCTTTTCCACTTAAAGAACTGGGTGAAGATCAAGGACAATGTGTAGTTTTGTACTATAACTTCTACTTTAAGTGATTACTTACCTAGAATTCTTAAAAGTCAAATGCAGACAAACTGCTCACTAATCAACATTATCAATTCTCAGCAGCAGTTTTTTGAAACAGTGTTATATCAAACCACATTAAATATAAAAAGACTAATATTCTTAGGTTGGCATCAGTTAGCATAAACTATGGTAAAATTAGGTGTTTAATGGTTATCGTTTATCATAACTTAATAAGAAATGCATTTTTTATGACAAAGTACCACTCAGAAATGCTTTCTTGTTAGAAACACAATTCGATATCAAACACTTTCACCAAAAATATGTTTCTATAGCGACATTTAAGATGATAAAACTATCAAAGCCCAGTTCTTCTGACTGCAAAGGTTGAAACATTTATCCTTCCTCTGAAAACCTGCTGTGCTATTTATTGAAGTCCTTCACATATACCGTTTGCATCTCAGTCGAGTGCTGCATCACGGAAAATGACATTTTTATTTTTAAGCCTTACCTTCAGATAGGATCCATAATATTTGGTTACGTATGGACTGTCACACTGACTCAGCACTGTGATTTCTTGTTGAATGTCCTCTATCTCATCCTCAGCTTCTTCCAGATCAATGATTTTTATGGCAACCACTTTCTGAGTCCGATTGTCAATGCCTTTGAACACCTCGCCAAAAGAGCCCTTTCCAATTTTCTCCAGTTTTGTAAAAAGCTCCTCTGGATCTGCTTTTAGGTTCTGTAGGAGAGAAAGAAAAGGCAAATTTCAGTAACTCATAGTACTGGGGCTGCTTCTTCCTTGCATTTATTTATAACACATAGACCGCAGTCTTTTATTTTATTTTTATTTCTTGATTTTTATAGAGAGAGAGGAAAGGGAGGGAGGAGAGAGGGAGGGGAAGAGAAAGAGGGAAACATGGATTTGTTGTTCCACTTATTTATGCACTCACCGGCTGATTCTTATATGTGCCCTGACCAGGGGTGGAACTCGCACCGTTGACGTATCGGGACAATGCTCTAACCAACTTAGTAGCTACCTGGCCAGGGCCAGACCACAGTCTTTCAAGTACTGATGCATATTCCTCATTTAAAGACCAGGCTGGTTGTGACCACAGTTCTTCATTTTCAGGACTTAAGGATTTCTAAGTCTCACATGTGTGCATTAGACTATAAACACAGTGTATAAACAAGTATGTGGATTATAAAAACTGGAAAAGGCTCCAGTATTTGTATAGTTAAAGTAAAAAACAAAAAATCAAAACACGTATTTGACTATGTTATGATATATGGATTTATTAAAAAATCTCTCTTGTCTGGCAAAAATTCTACTTTTCTCCTCACCCTCCCCCCTCAATTTTCTAAATTCAGGTTGGTACATACTAAAACACAGGTTAAATAGCTTTATCATGTAACAGGAAGAAACATTTATACCCCAACTTAATTGTTTCCTAACAGGCCATGATCATAAAGTCCAATAAATACTGTGCCATGTTATCTTCACTTACAGTTACTGCCCTGACCTAAGTAAATATTTTAACCAGGTCCCAGGAAACAAAAAGCAATCTGTCTTCTTTGGTCGTGTAAACATCATGCCCTTGAAATAGCCTCTAAAAGCTCTTACCCACCAACCTGGTTAATTGAAAATACATACACAGTGCACATTTCCAAGGAATGCAACTGTAGGGACTACAGTACCCATCCTAACAGTTCCCTGACCACAGAGATGTATGAACAGTTGAGTTCTCAACAGGTGGCAACCTGTCATCCCCAGGGGGTATCTGGAAATGGTATGAGAGGGTATCTATCACAAACTAGGGGCAATACTGGCATTCAACAAGGCGAGCATAGGGATGCTGCACATCTCACCATGAGGACTGCCCAGCCCCAAACGTCAAGAGCACCAGCCTGCAACTCCACAGAGTAAGAGAGAATCCTGAGAGCCACCAACCGTTACAGATACACCTTCCCTCAGAAACACTGCATATGAGCAAGGGGACACCAGGCCAACTCTCAAAGCCTATTAGTCCTTCAAGGAGTAATATTATGGAAAAGGAACAAGTGAAGGAAAGGAGGATTGAAAAGGAGGAAGAAAATAGGCATGGAAAGAGGAGGGATCCATAGATGGATAAACATTATCACAGACACAGAATTACAGCAATTTTCAGCAGCATTTTGAGTTAAATGAACTTTGTGGGCTTAACCAGGCACTAACCACTAACTTGCTTTCCAAAGTGAAACAGGGTCCCAAGCAGTGCTTTACAGGAGGGGAAATGCTGAAACCCAGCCAGCCCATTTCCAACATGGAGGTCATGGGGTGCCGCAGTTTTAGCACTGCAAAAACAACAGTCATGCCTGGCCTCACTTAACACCAAAGAAGCCCCGTTTTGAGACTACATAATAATTATGTAGGAAATCACAAGACCCACCAACCCTATCAGTAAAAAGGAATAAAATAAGGGAGAAATGCACCAGGAAAAAGGGACATGAGAGAAACCACAGCCACTTTCAGCAGCTACAAACTCTCCTGCTTTCATACTCTTTCTCTTACCTCCTTTCCTCCAGGATGAGAAAGAGTAGCTCTCCCTTTTTTCAAGGTCAATCCTAAAAGCTGGGCCTTTGAATCCAACCTCTTTCTCTTCCAGGATGTGGCTTCAATAATAACCATCTCACATTTCACCCCTCTCTACTGCCCCTCTGCCCTAGGCAGTATACTCAGGTTTCTCTCAAAAAAAAAAAAAAGAAAAGAAAAGAAAAAACAACCTTGCTTTGCTTCATCAGTTGCCCTCTCCTTCTCGCTCTGCCCTCTTTGAACTCTGCCCTCTTTGAAGTTCCGTGAAAGTCACCCAGGTACCTCACCCCTCACTGGTCACCCTCGCAGTCTGGCTCCAGCTCTGGCTACCAATGGTACAGTGCTGTGCATCCCATCCTCCTCTTGAACCCTCCCCCGCCCTGGTAACTCTCCAGTCCCTTGGTGTCTACAATCCTGTTCTCCACTCGTCTTCTTCCAGTCCCCCTAGTTCCAGAAGAGTCTGCACGCTCAGACTCTGCCTATGTCAGCCCAGAAACACAGGCAGTCCGCTCAAGATTCCAGACTTAGGCTCCTATTCTTTCTCTACTCATCCCTAGGTTGTCATCCAGTTTCATGGTTTGGGGCCATGTTCCCAAATCTAGCTGGTCACAAACATCTGGGACACTTAG
>PVJD01006391.1:0-34889 GCA_004026545.1 Mormoops blainvillei | reverse complement strand
CTCCCTCCCTTCTCCTCTCTAAAAATAAAATCTTAAAAAAAAAAGGAAAAAAGACCCTGATTGATTCTGATGAATAGCCACCTCTGAGGAAAACCAGTTTTGAATCATGGTGTACACAGGGACTTTCAAATTGTTAGCTCCAGCCTTGCTTTTTGTGTTTTAATTCCTAGAATCAATTACTTGCTAGATATTTCTTTCTACCAGGATATTGCAAGTTCAACAGCTATGGACTGAATTCATCATTTCTCCTGCTGAACTGAACGATCTCTCACGGCACACTACACCTTTTACTAGACAATGCCCTTAGCTGAGGGCATTCAAGGATTATCTTACTCACCTGCATACCGATGTGTCTGAGCAAAATAGCTGATGGTCAATAAATGTCCCGTGAGCAGTAAGAAAACCCCAGCCTTACCCTGACACAAACAGGACCTAGGTCAGGCACAGAGGGAGCTGCAGGGAATGGTAATAAGGGTGAGGAAGAGGTGCTGAGAGCCTTAATACTCAGGAGCAGTAATTGTCCAGTCTTAGCATCAGAAGCACCTGGAGAGAGTGTCCGTTAGAACACAGATTGCCTGGCCCCACTCCAGAGTCCCTCATTCAGCACATTTGGTGTGGGGCTCCAGAAGCAGGGAGTGCCCTGGTAATATAGCTGCTGGTGGCCAGGGAATCACACTTTGAGATCCAAGGCGCCAGCCACACACAGGCCCCACTGTACACACGGAGAGAGATGCCTAGCTTCCTAGCTGTCCCTGCTCAGCCCAGACCAGCAACTCCCTCGCTAACCCACAGGCACATCAGTGAGAGGAACAGAAAACCCCCTGGTCAACCTGAGGAATCATGAAAAATACTAAATCATTACTGTTTTAAGTCATGACATTCTGGGGTGATTTGTTACACAATACATAACAGATTCAATGGCGATCACTGCAGGAGGAAAGTGTTTAGAGAGTACTAATACGAGACAGGTTTTACTTTAAAAATTGCCTGATTTTCCTTTTGCCTGGCCTAAGATAGCTTAGAAACAGCTGTTTTCACTACTGCTTGACTATCTTCCTCAAAGCCCCTTTCCCAGAGTCTGCACCTCTAAAGCTAGTGGCAGCTGCTTGGTCTCATATCTGCTCAAGTGTAGTTAGCAACTGTTAAATGGGCTAAAAACTGTCCCTGGCAAGAATGGAGACATCTGCTAAGACAGCGACAGCAGGGCACTAAACAAGCAGGGCTCCTTACCCTTTGGTGATTCTTGTATAAGCTCATTACATGCAGTGTAGCCCAACGGCCATAAGAAAAATCAACGCCAACAATGACCGATTTGATTCAAGAAGGATCTTCAATATTCTGCTGCCAGAATCTGCTCTCTGGGGAAAGATTTCCTTGGTAGAAAAGGTGCCATTTTGCCAACCATTTTGAGGGTTTTCTTTTCAGAGAAGTTTCTGCTAAACTAAACACAGGTCATCATCCCAGATTAGGAAGGTCTCTAATGGGCGGCCTCTCACTCCACCCATCCAGCCCACCCATCCCAAGTGCCTGAAAGGCAGTAAGGCCTAGCTCATGAAGTCACAGTGGCTCAGCCTTCTCCGAATCTGAAGCAGGGGAAGGTCAGGACCCTCCCCCTACACGCCCCTCTCTTAGAGCAATGAGGCTGAGAGGCTGGGAGGGACAGGGTTGGGTGCTGCCTGCACATAAACATCCCAGTCCTCAGGATCCAGACTCCCCAGTCAAAAATACCAACGCCCAGTGCAACTTCCCATTCCCACAGTTGAGCTACAAGAGAGTACCATTCTAAGGCAGGGATTTTTAATCTTTTTCATTTCATGGCAAACATAAACTGTTGGGTTGGCCAAAAAGTCCATTTAGTCTTTTCCGCAAAATAAAAGACGTTTTTCATTTTCACCAATAGCTTTACTGATTTGTAAATTTTGAGTATGTCGGCTACCTCCCACGTGGTATAACGCTGATTATTCTCAATTAATGTCTCAATTTGATCGCTATCAACTTCAACTGACCTGCCCAGCCATGGAGCATGGTCCAGTGAGAAATCTCCAGCACAAATCTTTGTGTTTCAGTTACATTTTTACCTTTCTTAAAATAATAATGCATAATATGCCAAAATGTTGCGTATTTTCTTCTACGGTATTAAAATGGTTGCATAGAATTTCACCAATTTTGATAAGTTTTTTAAATGTACGTTGATATGACAGGTGTCACAATGCAGTCTAATAAAGTTGTTCTGAATGAAGTTGAAGACAACTAAGCTCTTTCAGAGTCAGCCATCGTACCAAAAAACAGAACAAATTTTTTGGCCAACTCAATAATTACTAAATTCTGCGACACACCAAAAAATATGTATTTTTTGCCAATCTGACCAAAAAATAGTATAATTTTGACTCATTCACACTGGAAGGCTATTGTTGTGTTGGCTGCTGTCATGTCTTTGACAACCTAAGGGAAAAGAGGTCAGTGCCCCTTCACTAGTCAGGTATTGCATGCTTTAAAAATTCTTGCAGCACACCGGTTGAAAACCATTGCTCTAAGGCAAAGAAGGAAGACAGGTTTCTCATAATGGAGGTATGAATTTCATTTATATGCTTCCATTAGTGATGACCCCATAAGCTACTCAACATCCATGCATCTTTGTTTCCTCCTCTGAGGAAAAGGTTGAGGGACCAAGAAATACGAATAGAAATAACAGTATCTCTCTAGATTGGCAAATGCAACTGGAATGGAGAATCTGCACCTACCCATCATGGTATCTGACATAGCTAGTGCAATGTCGGCAACAGAAGGCTTCTTCTCTAATCACAACTCTCAAGTTCCCCCAAAACCTAAGAGCCCAACTTCCCATCTAGAGGAGTGTCATGATTAACTGAAAACCTTAGGAAAATGTCACTTGGTTTCCCTACTTCTGGTGGCTTCATTTTCTTGTCTTTTTCTTTACTTATCACAACAGTGGGCCTTTTGTCTCTTTAAACTTTAGTTAGCTAAATTCTGGCCCTTCCTATATACTCACACCTTGTCTTGTTTGTTTTCAATTACAAGATTTAGGAAAACCAGGGCATTTGTTAAACTTAATCTTTTTACGGTCAGGATCCTTAAAAAACTGACCGATATAAGTAGAAGATGAATTCTCCCAGGACAACAGGCCCCAGGCACAAGTCTGGCCTCTGAAAATGCTCCTAAGCCCCTTGGTCCAGGAAGCCCTTCACTAGGCTTGGAGATCCTGGGAAGAACCAAAGCCAGGGAAAGTGCCCCAGGTGAATCTGAAATCAATGGTTCTGCAGCAGTTTCTCACTGATATAATAGGGAAGTTTGGGGGCAACCAACTACCCCAAAGCCTGGGATCTCCCAGAAACCCCAGCTATGAGAAATGAACAAACATTTGCTCCACACAAGTAGCTGTCACACTGCCACACGGCACAAGAAGGCAGGCCACCTAAAACTTCAGGATTCCTTTGAAGAGAAAATCCACAATGTAATGGATGACCTGCTCCCCACTCCAAGACTTAAAGGGAAAGTTCAAAGCTGGGCCCTTCTGGAACTCAAGCTTCTACAATAATTCACTGTATTTCATAATCCCTTGAGAAAATTCATTAAAACATGCCTATGATGACTTACATATTTTTTTTATTTTTAAACTTGAATAACTATTACTGTTTTCCTTTGATCATTTCTGGCAATGAAAAATGCACTTGGTATTACTAATCAACTTTCAAAGTTTCTTAGTTTCAGATGTACCACTTGCATAGTCAAACAACACTACAGCACTCTGGTTGAAGCCAAGTTTTTCCCTTTTTTTTTTCCATGAAAAGAGAAAGGAACTAAGTTTCATGTGTTCTAATTCCTGCTACTTACACATCACTATCCCTGCAGCAACAGACAAGAGAACACCATAGTTAAGGGGGTCTAGGCCAGGAAGGTAAGTTGTGGCAGGTGTGCCCCCTCCCCTCTTCTGAACTTAGCAAGCATCCCTAATAAACTGCAGGATTCTCCTCTTTGAGCTGAACTGGGCCTCAGAATCTCTCTTACCCCAGCACCTTAGGCAGCCACCAAGTCAGCCAACTGGGCACAGAGGCAGACCCTATTGGCTAGCCTGATGTAGCCCTATTACCAGCAGGTCTCTGCATGGCTGTATACCATCATCATATTCTTCCACATCTGCACAACCCTCCCAACCAGACCATCCCCATATTTTTCACTTCTAATCGTGTTATTACCTCCCATTTCCAAAGCTGGAGCCCCCTGTATCCCAATTCCTTGCTTACACCAACATCCAAACTGTATCCTTCATTCTTCCAGAACGTCTGTCCATGAGGTCCCCACCACACATCCCTGCCTGACTCCACACCCTGCCCTCCCCCACTCCCAACAACTGAGCATCCAACTGACCTCAAGACCTTCCTACACCCTCTTGGCAGAGTTTAGCTTCGTCAAAGTTCACAGGTTTCCTTCACTGCTTAAAACGGCCAGGAACACACCATCTCAGACTGAAGTCACCAAGACATGTGAATCTAAACCCCCATAGCTCCTTTCTAGTCCTGCTTTCTGCCATTGCCCCATTGTCACCCAACTTCTTAACACTGTGTACAAGCATCAAGGGTTGCATACTGTATGATTTCATTTATAGAAAATTCTCTTAGTAACAGAATTAGAGTGATGGAGAACAGATGTGTAGTTGCTGGGAGAGGGGTGAGGGGAGAAGAAAAGAGGGTAATGGGTTACAGGTAACACAGGGAGGTTCTTTGTGGTGATGGGGCCACAGAACTGAAAGCTAAAAAAAAAGGATATGACAAAACTGGTGACATCTGAATTAAGGTCTGCACCTGAGGTAACAGCACTGCACCAAGATCAATTTCCTCAATTTTACAGACAGGGGTGTCCAACCTTTTGGCTTCTCTGGGCCACACTGGAAGAATAGTTGTCTTGGGCCACACATTAAATGCACAAACACTGACAAAAACTGATGAGCAAAAAAAGGTTATAAGTAAATTTACAATTTTGTGTTGGGCCGCATTCACAGCCATCCTGGGCTACATGCGGCCCAGGCTGGGGGAAGTTGGGTGAAGGGCACACAGGAACCACTCATCACTGTTGCAGCATCTTATCAGTCTAAAACTATTTAAAAAGTTATTAAAATTCCAAAAATATTTTTAAAAGGTTAATCTCAACTTTTCTTCTGCCTCAAAGAGGTCGCTCTCATTTCACCGTTACAAGTGGAAAATTCCCATTTGCTGTTTCAAATCCACTCAAACCTGACAACTCCCTTGAGTAAAGATAGCTGCAGTCTCCTTTTTCCCAGGGCACATTTTTATGCCTTGGGTTTGAAAAGTGTATTAACATTATAGGTTGTTTCCCCTCAAGAGTATGACCTAAAAACCATGCCTTACAATCTTGCTAACTGTGCCTCCAAAGCAGCCTCAGACATGCCAGCATAACTGAAAACAAAGCCCAGCTCAAATTCAGAGCATTACATGGACACAAGGGAAATACAGCCATCACCTAAAAAACTGTGCAACCAAATGTGCACAAAACAGCTGTTTTGTTCTGATTTTGCAAAATATTTCATTTGGAGCAGTGGCTATACAAAACCTGGAGAGATAAGATACCAGATTCATCCCCAAAATAAGCTATGGGACAGAGCTATTCAATACTGTCCTTCTGAATGTGTAAATTATTTGCCCAAAACTATGGTTCCTAGGGGGCCAGAGGCTTAGTATCTAAACACAATTTCATATTTCAGCTCTGCCAAATTACTAGCAAGTTACTAAACCACCCAGTCTGTTTCCACATCTGTAAAATGGGTTAACACTACTTACTTCTTAGGATGCTGAAAGAATAAAATAGGGAACAGAAGGAACGCTCCTTGGATGGTATCTGTTGATCAACAGGTACTAACAAACAGAAACTGCATTTGTTGTAGTAGTTATTTTTGGTGTAGTTATATTGAGCTATTCTTTCTGACAGTACTTGTTCAAGACTTGGTGGTTCCTTAGAGCCATTGCACATGAACTAGAGCCAGAAGCAAAGCCTAGATCAACTAACTCACAGAACCAGTGCACTTTTCACTGCACTATCCTAAAATCAACTAAAATAATGAGGACTCCTCCCTCACAAGGGTCAAGGGGAATTCTAGGAGGCCTGAGTGATCGAGCGTCCTCAGAAAGAGTCAAGGAAACATCTGCAACATTCCTAAACTGCAGAGGCTGACCCCCTGGAGACCATGTGTGATAGAACCCTCACATGGTACAGGTTAATGAACCACCCACCAGGGAGGCCAGAAGGTCCTTGAAGCCTGGGTGATGTTCTAGCATGTGGTTTCTGGAGAGAACACTGAGCTACTGATGCAATGACCCTAACCTGAATTATAAAACTCTTAGGTCTAAGAAATGATGCTGGGAACTATAAACAAAAGATCATGGATGGCTATGAGAACTTTCCTATAATGGTGCCTATCAAATCCCTTAAAATCAAAACAGAAAGAAGGCTCTACCCCATAGGTAATCTCAGGAGACGGGACTCAAGTTAGATGCACAGAACAGACTTCAAATGGAAAAGGATAGCAGGCCCATGTACAGGGAGAATTACGGCAAAGAAGGCAAGATGTAAAATGCCCTGGCCTGGGAGACAAGGCTCATCCAACCAGCTTGTCAAGAGGTCCATGTAATTCCCAAACAGAAGCACTTATCTTTAAACAGTTTGTGAAAGAGATAACCTCACTAATGATTTCTGAACAGAAACTTAAACCTAAGAGACTATTGCAAAACAATCTGCAGAAGATTCAAATACATAAGGCAGCTACACTTGGACAGCCATAAAGGAGCGGGAGTCCCAGAATGCCTGGCCTTCCATATGTCACAAATCAGGCGAAAGTTGCACTTAAAGCCTGTGAAACTCTTTGGTCTTAAATGTGGCCCAAGAAAAATAAAGCCAGAACAAAAATAATGCCATTTCGGAGTGCCTACCCTGAAGGAAGTATTATTACATTGGATTTACAGCAGTTTTACAATCTGTCCAAGGACAGAGTGCATGTGACATATCCTGAACTGGAATCCCATGGCCATCTGATTCCAAATTTTAAACAGGTCTGTATCACTGCCTCCCTAGCTCTGACAGCAAATTACAAGAGAAAGAGCACAAAATTAACAACCAAAAGACCTGGATTGTCCTCCTGCAATAATACCTTGCTGCATGACCTTGGCAAAGTTCTTAACTTCTCAGTAAAATAGAAAAATGATACCTGAAGTATTCATTTACCTCACAGGTTTGTCAGGGTCAAATGAGTCTAAGAAGGAAAAAGTGAGGCCATTCCAAAACCTTCTGCAGAGATAGGTAGTTGATTGTTGCTTTTGCTAGAACTGGCATGTACTTTCAGCAAGCACATTTAAGTGAGGTCATCTTTAAAACAGCACTCGATACTGCAGACATTTTTAGAAATCATTAAAACACTGGCCAAAAAAACACTGAGAACATACTATGTATAACAAATACAATGCAATACAGTGCCAAAGTGATTAAAAACTATTGTTTTTAAGCATGGCTAAATTTTATATTCTATTTTTATACAATTTAGTCTTCTTCCCATAAATAAGAAATCTTAAGGCTAATTACAAGCAAATAAAATGCCCTGGAAACCCATCTCATCAGATTAATCTAACCATTACATTTCAGGAAGCATTCTGTACTGAAAGTAGTATTAAGCAATTTGTCTAATCGAGCCTATTAACCTGTCAAGTTTTTCTCCCATCTAAACTTTAAAGCTCACTCTTTATCAGAACATCAGAATCTTTCCCATGCTTCCCCTACCTGAAAATCAAGCTGCCCTTTCAATAAAAACCTACAAGAATATATATATCCAGGGCCAATGTAAAGCTTATAAACCACCCCCCCTCCCCCCCCAAAAAACTCCAGGACCCTGAAAAAGCTAACCTGAGACACATTTTGACATGAACAGAAGAGGGAAAACCTGTTCAGAACACCTTATTTTGACTTGATTAAAAAAAAAGTCTAAGGTCAGGACTTTTATTTTTACACCAAATGCAGGCTCAGAACACAAGGGCTCCTCTTGAGGAGGAGGAACAAATTTACAATATAATTTCCTACACAGTCAGCCAGCACCCTTCAGAGGTACTAACAAAAGCTCTGGCCACTGTGGTTCAGTTGTTTGGAGCGTGGTCCTGTAACTGAAAGGTTGAGGATTTGATTCCTTTTCAGGGCACATACTAGGTTGTGGGCACATATGGTAGGCAACCAATCAATGCTTCTATTTTTCTCTCTCTCCCCCTTCCTCCATCCCTTCCTCTCTCTCTAAAAATAATGGGGGGGGGGGGGAATGTTCAGGTGAGGATTTAAAAAAAAAGGTACAAATGAACAACTAACCACCCCATGGTGTCTGCCCTCTCCAAGATGACCTCTGCCTCCTTCAGAAGTAAGCAAAACCACACAGATGCAGTACTGTAAGCAGAACCAGGAGACCCTGTGGAGAAGGGCACAGACTATGAGAAGAGCAGCTACATTTGCTGTGCAACCTTGAGTCACAAGCAGTGGTTTACAGGGTGGCTGGCCCTCCCCCACTTCCTATGGTGCTCCTCAACATTGGCAACTGGAAGACCCTTATACCACTCAGTGCTCCGTCCATTAAATCCACATCTCTGAGGATGGAACTCCAGCACCAGTATTATTCAAAACTCCCCAAAAGATTCCAAGTGCAACCAAGGTGGAGAAGCACAGGCCTAGCCCAGGAGATTGCCAAACTCTTAGAGCAATCTTTATCAGAAGTTAGGATGCCCCTGGTAACACTTGGAGAACTCTCAAAGGCATACCCACTTTCTTCACCTGGGAGGAAATCCCATTAGTGCAGAGGAGGGGGTATTTCCATTCAGCTCACATTTTTCATCTTTTTTTCTATAATACTTTCCTCCTCTGCCTCAGCTGACAACCTAGTCACTGGTCCTGCATACCCATGCACCACCTCTAGCCCCAAAGTGTGTTTTGCACATTAACTAGTTGGTTAATCTAAAATCTCTGAAATAAAAACCTATTTACCAAATAAAAATACTTAAATAGCAAATGGTTACAATTAGCTCAAATAAGTGACAGATTTCTCCAATCCTCAAATATTCTTTAGCAGAAAAGTCTCATTCCTAGTTAAATGATGAAAGATCATTTTTTTCATTCAAAGCCCAAATCACAGGTTTATACAAAAACATGCTTTCTTCCACATCACAAGAAATCTACTAATCAGGACTTCCGGCAAAGATGGAGGCGTAAGTAGATACACTTTGTCTCCTCGTACAACCAAAAGGAGGACAACAAATTTTAAAACAAAAAATAACCAGAACTGCCAGAAAATCAAACTGTATGGAAGTCTGACAAGCAAGGAGTTAAAGAAGAAACATTCATCCAGACAGGTAAGAGGGATGGAGACAGGCAGCCGGAGGGGATAGGACACATGGCAAGGCAGTGGTCGGCAGACTGGGTGGTCCCACATCTGCATGCAGATAAACCAGGAGGAACAACTGGGGAGTGAGACCCTGTGCCACCCAGGGTTCCGGGGCAGGAAAAGAAAGCCTCAAAGCCTCTACTGGCAAAAACCCATGGGGGTTGTGGCAGTGGGAGAGACTGCCGGTCTCACAGGAGAGTTCACTGGAGAAGCCCACAGGGTCCTAGAACGTACACAAACCCACACACCTGGGGATCAGCACCCGAAGGGTCAAATTTGCTTATTTGCAGGGGAAGTGACTGAGAGCAAGCCAAGAGCCAAGCCAGCTGGCACTGTTCCCTCTCAGACCCTCCCCCACATACAGCACTACAAGGCAACAACCTGGGTTGCCCTGCCCTGGTAAATACCTAAGGCTCCACCCCTCACAACGTAATAAGGCATGCCAGGACCAAAAAAAAATGGCCCAAACTGAAAGAACAGATCAAAGCTCCAAAAATAGAACTAAGCGATGAAAAGACAGCCAACTTATCAGATGCAGAGTTCAAAACACTGGTAATCTGGATGCTCACAGAACTGGTGGAGTACAGTCACAAAGCAGAGGCAAAAGGGAAGACTATACAAATTGTAATAAAGAAAAATACACAGGGAACCAACAGTGAAGGAAAGGAAGCCGGGACTCAAATCAACAATTTGGAGCAGAGGGAAGAAATAAACATTCAACCAAAACAGAATGAAGAAAGAAGAATTTTTTAAAAAATGAAGAGACGCTTAGGAACCTCCGGGACAACTTTAAACGTTTCAACATCCAAATCATAGGGGTGCCAGAAGGAGAACAGGAAGAGCAAGACACTGAAAACTTATTTGAAAAAATAATAAAGGAGAACTTCCCCAATCTGGCAAAGGAAATAAACTTCCAGGAAGTCCAGGAAGCTTAGAGTGTCCCAAAGAAGTGGGACCCAATGAAGCACACACCAAGGCACATCATAATTATCTTACCCAAGATGAAAGATAAGCTGAGAATCTTAAAAGCAGCAAGAGAAAGAAGACAGTTCCCTACAAAGGAGTTCCCGTAAGACTATCAGCTGATTTCTCAAAAGAAATTTTACAGGCAATTTTGCAGGGGCTAAAAAGAAGTATTCAAAGTCATGAAAGACAAGGGCCTACATCCAAGATTACTCTAGCTGGCAAAGCTATCATTTAGAATTGAGGTGCAGATAAAGTGCTTCCCAGATAAAGTAAAGTTAAAGGAGTTCATCATCACCAAGCCCTTATTAAATGAAATGTTAAAGGGACTTATCTAAGAAAAAGAAGATGATCAAGAATAAGAACACTAAAATGACAACAACTCACAACTATCAACAATTGAACCTAAAAAAAACAAAAACTAGGCCAAGTGCTAGAACAGGAACAGAATCACAGAAATGGAGATCACATGGAGGGTTATCAGCGAGGAGGGGGGGAAGAAAGGGGTAAAGGTACAGGGAATAAGAAGCATAAGTGGTAGGTACAAAATAGACAGGGGGAGGGTTAAGAATAGCATAGGAAATGGAGAAGCCAAAGAACTTATATGTACGACCCATGGACACGAACTAAGTGGGGAATGCTGGTGGGAGGGGGGATGCAGGGCAGAGAGGAATAAAGAGAAAAAATGGGACAACTGTAATAGCATAGTCAATAAAATATATTTTTAAAAATAAAAAAGAAATCTATTAATCAGTAAAAGGAAACATGGCCATAGACACATCATTTCCTTTTCTAAATGACAGCGTTCAGTTTCTCTACCTGAACTCTCCTAAGCATATTACAAATGCCCCTCACAATCTGGCTTAGTGAATTCTTCCCCCCCCCCCACATTATACTATTTACCTCAACTCTGCAACTATTACATTATTTAGAAGCTGAATAAATATTCTACAGAAAAAAAAATTTGCCCTGGCTGGTGTAGCTCAGTGGATTGAGCGTCGGCCTGCAAACCAAAGGGTCACTGGTTGATTCCTGGTCAGGTCACATGCCTGGGTTGCAGGCCACGTCCCCAGTAGGGAGTGCGTGAGAGGCAACCACACATTGATGTTTCTCTCCCTCTCTTTCTCCCTCCCTAGGAACACATCCTAGTCCCCTCTGTCTAAAAATAAAATAAAATCTTAAAAAAAAAAAAAAAATCTGAGGCAGATGTTATAGCCTATGAATCCAAACCACCAGGAACTTTAGGCAATCCTAGTCCCAGCATCTGCTCATCTTTAAATGGATACTTATTTACAGTAGAAACTGCTTTAGCTAATAAGAAAAATGCAAATACAATTTTCTAAAAAACCATCTAAAACAGGAAAAAAAAATGTCTGCTCCACCGAAGTGAATATATTGTTTCTAGCTTCAAGATCTAATAACCTCTTCCCCCCATACACGCACCCCTCCTTGTTAACCGTGTGACACCATAGTCTGAAGCTCTGAGGTCAGAGTTCAGGGAGAAGCCATGTTAGGGAGTGCATGCCCAAGACCTGGGGTGCAGGTGTCTGGACACGGACTCCTGGCATGTGCAGGGTACAGGGTCCAGGCTGGAGGGCTGCCTGGAGAGACTCTCAGGCCCCTCATTCACTTGGTCTCGGGTTCTTTCTCAGTGCAGACTGAACAAAAGGCTCTGAGGCTCCCGCTACTGCTCTGCGGACTGCCTGCCCAGAGCCAAATACTCCCACTCTGCTCACTCACACCCCTCTTGGTCCACAAGAGAACTGACAGCGGGAGGAACCAAGGAACCAAGGGCCTGAGGGTTCAACTTGCAGGGGTCACAACGCTTCATGCAAGCCCTAGCCCCCAGCTAAACTTCTGTACCCTAAGGCCCCAGCAGGTTCTCCCAGAGGTTGCTGGGTTCACTCTTCTTCAATAAAAGGTTCCCTGGCTGAAAGATGAAGGCCCAGGGTTTCTTTGAGATGACAAGCAGGCGGAGACACCAAGACAAACAGCAAATTGGGATGGTTTTACTGGGCAATCACTTGATGAAAAACCAATGCGTTCCAACTAAATTATATAGCTCACTGAGAAATGAATCCTGGCACTTCCTTTATTAAAACCAAAACACAAACAACAAACTAGACATGGAAAAGATTCTGACCCTACTGACAAAAGGTAGTTCCCATTTCCAAAGCTCCTCCATCCAAAGCCTCCGTACTAAGTTTTCCTAACTATTCGTTTCTCAACCTCACAACCAGCCCAGGGGAAAGAGAGCACGAACTTCATGACACAGCTGAAAAAACCTGGGGGCTGAGGGTAGACCACTTGAACAAGGTCCCCCACAGGCATTAAGTAGGGTTTAAGTCTCTGTGTGTATATCATGGGTCATCTTCTGGACTAGAAAGTGCTTGTAAGCTGAAGGGTTGGCAGGATGCCTGATTAGAGAAGAACCTAGCTGGCAAGGAGTGTCCTTGGTTTATCACAACAGAATGACACAATCAGCAGAAGGAGTACAATATGACACTGCCTCCAATTCCCTACAGGTAAACTCACCTTCCTGTTCGCATCTAATAAAAGCCTGCAGTCACAAGACTGTCAGGAAACTGCCTATTCTGAAAACCAGACCAAATATGTCTTGGTGTAAGTATATTTAAATCAATAATCACATTTCCTTTACCTGAAAATCCTTCAGCTTTTAGAGTCATCAGGAGGAAAATGGCTGGAAAATGGCTTAGCTGGCAATGCTAAAGTCACAGACAAGGTTGATTTGTCACAAGTAGGAATACAGGAATCCTGCCCTCTAGGGGAGGGAGGGGTGTCTCTGGGCATTCTTTTATCCCTAGAAAGGGCAGCAAGCGCAAGAGAGGGTGTGAGAAGCACTCAGTGTTACCTAACCTTACATTCACCGACGTCCTGTGGCTCTGTGCCAGTCACTGAGATGACTGCCTTGTGTACTCTTTGGGAGGATTAAAGACCCTGCGGGCAGCAGGGCAGAGCAGGGGCGGCACACCTTTTCTGTGAGAAGCCAGACAGTAAATACCTTGGGTTTTGTGGGCCAGTCAGTCTCTGGTGCACATTCTTTTTTTAATGACCCTTTAAAAATGTAAAAACTCCCTCAACTCATGAGTGTACAAAAAGAGCGGACACAAACAAGCCAAGGCAGCTGTAGTTTACCCATCCGCATGCTAGACAATCAAGATGGTCAAAACATAAAACTATGTCCATCACCTATCAGACTATCACTGCCTAGCCCAAAAGGAGGAGGAACCAGTATCAGCTCCGAGTAGGCACAGGAGCAGCCTGTGACCTCTCAGAAATAACTTCCATGCATCATCCAACAGAAGCAACAATACCCCTCCCCTCTCTCCCATCCTGCCAGGCTCCTGTCCCTGTCCTCCCGCTGCAACCAGGGGAAAGAAACATGACAGCTTGAGCACTTTTTAACATTGTACCCAGAACCTTCTTCATTTGGGCCAGTCTCATCTCCTCACCCAACCCTCTGAAGAAGCTCCTTTCACAGATGAGAAAATGGAAGCCTAAAGAGTATTTTGTACATTTTTTGACATCATTCTTAGCTGTATCTTTTTGGATATGTTTCCTTGGACAAGAGCAAAAAAAGAAAAAGTTTTTAAATGAGAACACATCAAACTAAAAGTTTTTGCACAGTAAAAGAAACCATCAAGAAAAAGAAGAGACAACATACTGGCCCTGGCCAGGTGGCTTGGTTGGAGCATCCCCTACACAAAAAGGTTGCAGGTTCAATCCCCGGTGGGACGCATGTGGGAGGCAACCAATCAATGTTGCTCTCACATTGATGTTTCCCCCATCCTCTCTCTCTCTTAAAAAAAAAAATTCAACAAAACATATTCTCAGGGGATGATTAAAACAAAAACAAAGAAGACAACACACTGAATGAGAGAAGATACTTGCCAATGATACACCCAACAAAGGGTTAATATCCAAACTATATAGGGAAACTCATACAACTTAACACCAAAAAAAGTAATCCAGTTAGAAAAAATGAGCAGAGGACCTGAATAAACACTTCTCCCGAGGACATACAGATGGTCAACATACATACAAAAGGATGCTCAACGCTCAACATCACTAATCATCAGGAAAGTGCAAATTTAAACCACAGTCCCACCTGCCACCTAACCTCCTAGGCTCATCTCATCATTACTTCTGTTTCACAAGGCCACTGGCATTCCTTCCTTTTTGCTCCTTAATTAGACCCAAAGTAAAGTGAAAGAATTTCACTGCTACTGAGAAAAATCACAGTATAGATATTATTTTATTCTGTCCTTCCAAAACCTGTCGCAAATTTCTGGAGGATACCATAAGGAAAATTAAATGAGGAGTACACAGGAGTCCAGGACTGGGAGGTGATTAAAAGAAAAGGATTAATAACCAAAATGTAATATAAAGAGTTATTCCACAGACCTTGACACCCACCAAGACAAAACAGGAAGGATTAATTGTTTATATTATCTCATCCTGCTGACCACTTTGTACACCACTATCAATTTCCATTCTGTTCTCTCCAATTACATTGCCCTAAACCACATACCTCCTCCATGGGTGGGTTACGCTAGCTGTACCACTACAATGCCTCCAAAAGAGTAAATAATGTAATAAGCAACTTTTTGTTGCTTTTGGTTGCTTTTCTTCATTTTGTCATATTGATATAACCTATGGATGTTTTACTGAAGTAGTGGTAAGTCAATTAAAAGCATAGTATGTGTCCTTCCTATAGTAAACTGTGGGAGAGATGCAAAATGGTACAGCCATTTCAAAAAGCAACTGGGCAATTTCTCAAAAAGTTAAACATAAAACTACCATATGACCCAGAAACTCAATTCCCAAGAGAACTGAAAACGCACGTCCACACAAAGACAGAACACATTAATGTTCATAGCAGCATTATTCATAATAGCCTAGCACTAGAAACAATCTAAATGTCCAACAACGGGTGAATGGAGAGACAAAGTGTGGTGCTTCCATACAATGGGATACTATTCATCAATAAATGAGAGCAAACTATTGGTACATACTAACCTCATGAACCTCAAAAACACTATGCAAAGTGAAAGAAGTCAATGACAAGAGATCACGTTCTGTATGATTCCATTTACATGAAATGTTCAGAAAAGGCAAACTGATAGAGGGGTTTTCTGGGGCTGAGAATAGGGATGATACTGGGGATGAAAATATTCTAAACTGGTTTGTGGTAATGGCTGCACCACTTGAAAAGTTACTAAAAATCACTGATTTGTATATCTGTAAGATGGGCATTTTAATGACATGTAAAATATACCACAACAAAGCTTTATAAAAAGAAAAAGCACAGACTACAAGTCTCTATTCATCTGTCTCCCCCAAATAATGTCGAGAATTATATGTGCAAAGACTTCATTCAGTTCACCTTACCCAAACATCTAGCAAAATTTTTTCCTGGCATACATGGTGAGTGCTAAAATGTCCACGAATGAATAACTTTTTGAAAAACAAAATAATAAAGTTTTGTCTTTTCCATAACTTCATGATTTGCCAAAACTTCACATCGTCTACTCTTCCACCCAATCTAACCCCCAAACAAAACAGCCTATGAAAGCCACAGATCGAATGTGTCCAGAAAGCTTTAAGTTGATCAAAACATGACCGCAACACTTCAAGATGTATCCTGACCAACTATTTATGAAGTGCAATAGCTGTCTCTGTTCAAAGTCTAAAAAGAAAAATTGTTTCCTACATTTTCATAATAGCAATATTATGAAAACTTTTGGGGTTGTTAATAGAAAAAAAGAGCATGATATAACTAAGCATTCGATTTGTTAAAGGTTAGGCTTGGGGAAATTATAATCTAACTTAGAATAATTCTTACATTTTCAGGAAAGGTATTATTTTTGACATAGAAGCAGTCAATTTAATAAACGTACCAGATACTGTCCCAAAAGAATTAAATACAGGAAGCAAAGAATGGAATAACTTTTGGCTCACCTGGGTTCTGTGCTGTTTCATGCACACCAAAAATAGCACCCACGAGGAGGTTGCTTCAGGAGATCCCAACTACTGAATATCAGGGAAGAACAATATCAATCTTGCTTTGAAATAAAAGATTTTATTTTCTTAACTAGCAAAAATAATGCAGTAGTGAGTAAAAAGGTATTGCTACCTAGAATTCCACACTACTAGAATTCATGTGATATGTCCTAATTAATCCCAGGTTTCGGTCACACCAGTATCTGTCATTCAGATATATAAATACATTTCCATATGTATAAGTGTGAAGCATAGTGGTTAGCGGGGTGGGCTCTTGAGACAAACTGGTTCAAATCTTGCCTCTACCACATATTTGCTTTGACCTGGGGCAATTTGTCTAACCTTTGTGTTGTGGTTTCCTTAACTCTGAAAAGGTGAGGATTCAATGATTTAACTTCCTTTAATCACACAGCCTATTTATAGCTTATTTCTTATCCCAATTTGAACACTAAGGTCTTCACAAGACTGCATTATTTTCTGGACATGGTAAAACCTCTCATGATTTAGTATTTTCTTGGCACCACATTCCAGTACCCCAGTGTGGACTGGTATTCAGTCATTTTGAAGTATTATAAATGGGGACTTAAATAAGCAACCTTTTGGAAGGTGTGCAAACCTACATAAACACTGCTGAGTCAGGACCATTCCAGCCAACTCTCTACTGTCTGTTAGCTAAGGGCAAAAAAGCCCTTATCAAATCTCTAACAGTAGATCAGTTCCAACTTCCTCTCAGCCCTGCTGTTTTCACTGATGGTAACTAAAATGGAGCCAACCTCACAGATTCTGGATTCAATTCAACCGTTATGCGGTAACCCCTCACACCCATCCTATCGATGACTTCTCATATCCAGTACAAAGCATAAAACAACTCATTTACTTCAGATTAAGAAACAGACACATTAAAACTCACATGGCTGAGCTTAATAAACACTCAGGTTTCCTGGTTACTAATTCCCACTGTGCCTTTCTGCAGCAAATTCTCTTTTCATGGAGAGGAAACTGAGGGAAAGCAAGCCAGGCCCCACAGCCCCCACTACAGTGGGCGACGGAGTTTACTTCATCAGGTTTTTCTGTATTTCTCCATCTACGTGTCCAAGGATTGACACTCACTGAGCTGCAACAACTCAATTTAAATTCAGACTCCATAATTCCCAAACTCAAAACCATAACATACAGCCTGACAAGAATGGCTGTGTTTGTGGAGATAATATGAGACAGAAAAATTTCAGACCCTCTAGTCACAGTACCTTAAAACCCTCCAACCAGGCAGTATATAAGGGAAAGCCACCTAACTGAAGCCACGTTGGGCCTGAAAATGCCAGCAAAGGGAAAAGAAGAGGGAAGGCAAGCCAGGGCTCTGCTCTCCAGTGGAATTTTAAAAGAAATTAAAAAGCCAGTAATGTGATCCTCCCAAAGTTCAAGGCTCCAGTGAAAGTCCTCCCTACCCAATACCCTACATTGACAGAGAGGTCCAACCTGAGGCCCAACACAAAATCATAAATTTACTTAAAACATGAGTTTTTTTATGATTACATGTCGCAATGTATTTAAAGTGTGGCTCAAAACAACTCTTCTTCTTCCAGTGTGGCGCAGAGATGCCAAAGGGTTGGACATCCCTGCCCTACAGAATTTATGCATTCCCAAAAAAGATAACTAAACACTTAAAGGGGAAATCAAATGAATAATGCAACAAGTTTGTTCCCCTTGGCTGGACTCAAAAAAGAGGTATGCACATATTTAACTGAAGCTCACACAATTATTCAAGTATAGCTACTCTACTTCGATTCAGAGATCGGGTTTTAGAAACCTTAACTTTCCAGAAGCACAAAGCAAAAATTTGGGCCTTCAAGCACAGGAGAACATGTCAGGAATCCTGGGTCCTGAATTCACATGCACTGCTCTTCACGAGAGGGGAACCCAGTCCCTGTTTCAGAATATTCGGGTCCACAATCTACACACACTCTAAAAATGGACAAATACCTGGGTTCCTAACCCACAACAGATCAGAAAAGCAGCAGACTGGGCAAGAGTGGTAATGACCCTAAGAAGTGGCTCTGATAGGTATCAAGAGAGGAAATGCAAAGGACTGAGGCCCTCTGGTGTAGCACCAATCCCCTCCATTCCCAGGTAGTGCCCAAGGACATCACTGAGTTAAAGTATGACCCAGGAGACCTCCCCAACTGTGAGAGGAAATGCCAGCCATCCCCTATATGGTAAAGTCTGAAAATACCCTACTGAAATAATGAAGATGCCTGCCCCCCAAAAAGGATTTGCTCCTAATGCAAAAAGATATCACACCTTGCCCCATAGTTTCTCCTTCAAGTTATCCTCTTTTAAATATTTCTTCAATTCTACAAATGGAATTGGAGAGGTAACCTCTGCAAGGTCCCTTCTATAAGGAAGTTGTGAATGGGCTCCTGTCCTGCTTCAGCAAGTGAGGCAGGCTGGGTCAGAACCAGACCCCAGGCAGGCCAGTGAATGCAGGGTTCCTGCTATCACAATTGATTGCAATGACACACGTGATCTCCCACCAATGGGAAAGTGATCAATAAACACTGTTAAAGAAAGCTTTAAACTAAGAGGCTTATCTTTAAAGGATTCCCACCAAAATAGTTAACCATTTACTACTAGATATCTGGTAGACTCAGCCAGCCACACATCTATCTATTCCAGATAAACCACATATTATACAAAAGAAACTTCATTTTACTTCTAAGTGCTTCTTGGTCCTATGCTTAATGAGAAAAGCATGCAGCACAGACTGGTTCTAATTCGAAGTCAGTCGCGTTGATGGAACCTAAGCTTAAAAATAACTATGAGGACACTTCCAGTAAAGAAGGCAAAATGAAAGTCTTATGTATGCTTCTCTCCTCTAACCCACGCTGAAATAAATAATATAATGAAAATAAGAAAAGTTCATCTACAACAAGATGACAACAAGAAAACAGCCATAACCTAAAACCACAGATAGCAAAGACTATCTTCAAAAATACAGTGACAACTGAACCAAAGTGAAGGAAGACGAGAGAACAAATCTACAACTTGCTAGGCCTAGGGCAAGAGAAGGCTTCTTTGACACTGAGATGCCCTTTTCTAGGAACGGTTGGGGCTGAAGTTGTGGGTAGCACTCAGGGGCGGCAAGTATCCCTCCACCCTGTGGCACCTGGTTCATACCACAAAGCCACCGGGGAGGCCTGACTGATGAGGGCTATCTCCACTTCCCACAACAGGAAGAGAGACCAGCATCCCACTATGGACCGAAGGCAGAATAGCCCTTTTAACCCTTACCAAGTGAGCCACCAGGATCATCGAGTAAGAGCAAGTGGAGGTATGCTCCTTGACAGGCAGAAAACAGGGTCAGACAGGGTGCCAGAGGACAGAGCTGACCTAGATGGGCAGGTGCATTGGAGGGGTTCCCCTGTTCCCTGCACTAGTCCAGGGCAGACTTCAGGACCAGACGGAACTGTCCCTTCAGAGATGCCCACTAAGCCAAAAGAATTCATGTAGGGGCATGCAGAGATGCCTGTAAAAGAAAAGGGGATGTGAAAAAGAAGTGCAACAAGCCAAAGGCAGAAAGAAGTAGACATTTCAGAGGAATTCCCAAGGGAGAGGGGATACAGTTCAGACAAGTACTTCCCTTGACTCTCAGAGAAATTAAAGAAAACTGGGACACTCTTTTTTAACAATCTCAAAAAAGGATCAACACAGCTGGATATAAGATAATAAAAACCATTACCAAAGTAAACATCACATTAAAAGCAGAAAAAAGTAGAAGAGACACTGCTAAAAAAACAATGAGAGTGAGGACAAAACCTCACCTAAAAATGAGAAGCTGAAAGTGATCCCAGAAGATGCTATCCATCGAAGCAACAAAGGCTCTATGGACTGTACCTGAAAATGCAAACAAGGACGCAGCAAAAATCTCACTTCTAGTTTATTCTAAGGAAATAATTAAATGAGTGGAAATATTCATATATTCATTGGAGTTCTCCATAATTCTTTTTAAGCTGCAAACTAACTAACCAGAGATCAATGTAGGATTAATTATAGGAATTGTCCTGCAGCCACACAATGAAATACCAGCAGCCACTCAAAATAATGTTGATTTATTGCCTTGGAAAATTGGGGAAAAATCCTTATGTTTAATAAGGAAAGAGCACATTATAGAACAGTACATAAAGAATGGTTCTATTTTTGTTGAGGCGGGGGGGATTCACAGAAAAAAAAAACTGTGGAAGGATGTACACTAACATAAAAACAGCAAGTTATCTCTGTTTTTTAAATCAACGTCTTTCTGCATTGTCCCAATTGTTGACAATAAGGTTATTTTACAAATGTATTGTGCTAAGAAAAGTGGAGCTATAACCTTTCCACACATTAATACACTAAAAGATGAGAGAAGGCCAGGTTTGACTTCAGGAAGATTTTAAGTTCATGGTCCAAAATTTTTGGATGAAACCATTCTGGCTACAAAAATATAAATTATTAATTATTAGACATCTCTAATCGATTGTCCTAAATCAATACGGATAATAAAGAAGCTAAATGTAGCAAATGTCCTTCTATTAGATTAAAAATCCTGAATTCTATTACATCAAACACTGTAATTACTGCATTACTTTTAAACAATTCTCTCCATATGGAGAGCCAATAAACAAAATGAAAATGCTAAAAAATATAAATCATCCGAAAACCTCAAGAAAACTTAACTCCCGATATATTTGCATTCATTTTAAAACCCATTTAAATTTTTATTCAGAAGGTAAAAAGCAAACATGTTTAAAAACTGGGACATGAGAATTTTTTAAAATATGTTTATTGATTTTACAGAGAGAGGAAGGAAGTGAGAGAAAAACATCAACTGGTTGCAGCCCATACATACCCTGACCGGGAATTGAACCTCCAACTTTTTGGTGAATGGGACAACCCTCCAACCAGCTGAGCCATAGCAGCCAATGTGAGATCTTAGGATATGATATAATTCAATACTATTCTTAACTTGTTATTCTAGGTTTCACTGAAAATATAGAAATAACTTCAATGTACAAAATCATTAAATTTAAAAGCAATGACATGATTCCTCTTCAGGCAATGAACAAAATGTGTCAAAACAAGTATCACAGCAGTAAAGCCAGAGGAAGTTGCAGGGGTTATCCTCATAAGTGGGATTCACCTTTCACAATGGACAGCTGATATAGTTCTGGCCTACATGTGGCATTGATCACCTGCTCCCTAAAACTGCTCTCCCTCCACATAGGTGCCTACCAGTCCAGGCAGATCTCAAATAGCCAAACCCATAAATGAAAAAGACACCCACCCTGTACTTTCAAAGACCAACTTACCTTCTTTCCACTAAATTTTACAAAACTCAATATTTGAGTAATTCATTGTAAAGCCTTCTTATATTTTTGGTTTTGCTTTTTTTGTTTTGTTTTGTTTTTTAAGATTTATTTTTAAAGAGAGGGGAAGGAAGGGAGGGAGGGACAGAAACATAGATTGTTTGCCTCTTGCACGCCCCCCAGTTGGGGACCTGGCCCACAACCCAGGCATGTGCCCTGGCTGAGAATCAAACTGGCAACCTTTTGGTTCGCAGACCAGTGCTCACACCAGCCAGGGTGCTTTCCTTCTTTTAATGGTGAAACTATCAGACCTGTTAAAAAGCTTAAACTATGGATGATACTGTCATAAGATGACCAATTCTGCGAAGAATACAGTGAACAAAGGCTTTGTTCCATTTACTGACCCACTGAAGTGTTTATCAGAAGCAGCGAAGGCCTCACTCATCACCAAATTATCCTGTTATCCTTCTACCTGGCTTCCTTTTTCAACCAACCCAAAGGCATGCAGGTTGGCTGTTCATCTTCCAAATTATCACCTACAACTGGTCCTCTTCTTATTGCCAGTCCCACAAAGGCAGATAGCATAACCTCCATCATGAAAAGTTAAATTCCTATTTCTCACTTCCAAAAAGGTGTTGAGAACCAAGCAACAGACTTAAAAGAGCCAAGAAGATGGACTTTCTAAACTGAAAACTGACATAACACAATCTCTTCACACTCGTAATATGATCCCTGAGAGTTACTCACTCCTTGATATCTCAGGGCCTCTCACACCTGAGGTTCCCCATCTTCCTCTATCTAATTGTTTTGTTTTAAAGCACACTTTTTATATTCAAAAAAGTTAAAAGGCGATACAGATTAAAAAGTCAATGTATTGTATTCCCAGTATTTGTGCCAAAACATCTTTTGTCCACGGATTCTTGCTAGCATATGCCACAGGGCTAGGGGAGAGAAGGTTATTAGGAGGTATAATCTTTAACTGCCCATCATTGTTCCTCTGTCAGGCTCCGAGTTTTGTTCAGCTTTCAACCTGGTAACCCTGGCCTTATCACCAACTCTTTCTGACCAACTGAGCAAACTGAAAAGAAATCACAACACATACAAGTAACCTTTGCTAAAGCTCAGTATCACAGCCTAAATCACCTATCCAAGCAAATACTCCAATAAATCATTCCCATGCTGTAGTTCTCATCCATACTAAACAACCTAATGTTAAACCCTCTCTGTAGGTGATGTCATTTATGGGGCTGGATCATCAACCCCTCCCTTCCCCCTTGAGAACCTGGCACAGTGTAAAAAAAATGACACGGTGCCAGATGCATGTGGATTCAAATCCATCTCTACCTATTGAGAACTTCTGGCCAAGATGGAGGCATAGATAGATACACTCTGCCTCCTCACACGACAAAAAGGACAAACACAAACTTAAAAACAAAAAACAACTTGAACTGCCAGAAAATCAAACTGTATGGAAGTCCGGCATCCAAGGAGTTAAAGAAAAAACATTCATCCGGACTGGTAGGAGGGGCAGAGACAAGCAGCCAGGGCAGGCTAGTGGACCGGGTGGTCCCACATTTGCTGATAAACCACTGGGGAACAACTGGGGAGTGAGAGAGACCACACAAACCAGGTTCCAGTGTGGGAAAAGACAGCCTCAAAACCTCTACCAGTAAAAACCTGTGGGGTCTGCAGCAGTGGGAGAAACTGCCAGTCTCACAGCAGAGTTTGTTGGAGAGACCCACAGGGTCCAAGAACGTACACAAACCCATCCACCTGGAGATCAGCACCAGAAGGTTCCAATTTGCTTGTGGGTAGCAGGGGAAGTGACTGAAAGCCTGCCAAGAGTCAAGCAAGCGGTATTGTTCCGTCTCAGGTCCCTCCTTCACAAACAGCGCCACAAGGCACTGACTGGGTTGCCTCACCCTGGCAATACCTAAGGCTCCGCCACTCACAAAGTAATAGGCGTGCCAGGACAAAAAAACAAATATATGCTCCAAATGAAAGAACGGATCAAAGCTCCAAAAATAGAACTAAGCGATGAATAGATAGCCAACCTATCAGATGCAGAGTTCAAAACACTAGTAATCTGGATGCTCACAGAATTGGTGGAGTATGGTCACAAAATGTAAGCAAAAGGGAAGGCTATGCAAAGTGAAATAAAGAAAAATACACAGGGAACCAACAGTGAAGGGAAGGAAACCCAGACTCAAATCAACAATTTGGAGCAGAAGGAAGAAATAAACATTCAACCAGAACAGAATGAAGAAACAAGAATTTTAAAAAATGAGGAGAGGCTTAGGTACCTCTGGGACAACTTTAAATGTTCCAACATCCGAATCACAGGGGTGGCAGAAGGAGAAGGGCAAGAGCAAGACATTGAAAATTTACTTGAAAAAATAATGAAGGAGAACTTCCCCAATCTGGTGAAAGGAAATAGACATACAAATCCAGGAAGCTCAGAGAGTCCCAAAGAACTTGGACCCAAGGAGGAACACACAAAGGCACATCATAATTACATTACCCAAGATGAAAGATAAGCTGAGAATCTTAAAAGCAGCAAGAGAGAAGGAGACAGTTCCCTACAAAGGAGTTCCCATAAGGCTATCAGCTGATTTCTCCAAAGAAACCTTACAGGCAAGAAGGGGCTGGAAAGAAGTATTCAGAGTCATGAAAGACAAGGGCCTATATCCAAGATTACTCTAGCCGGCAAAGATATCATTTAGAATGGAAGTGCAGATAAAGTGCTCCCCAGATACAGTTAAAGGAGTTCATCATCACCAAGTCCTTATTAAATGAAATGTTAAAGGGACATATCTAAGAAAAAGATGATCAAAAATATGAATAGTAAAATGACAACAAACTCACAACTATCAACAACTGAACATAAAAAAGAACCAAAAACAAACTAAGCAAACATCTAGAACAGGAACAGAATCACAGAAATGGAGATCACATGGAGGGTTACAGTGGAGAGGGTGGGGAGGGCGGTGTTTGGGGGAAAAGGTACAGGAAATAAGAAGCATAAATGGTAGGTACAAAATAGACAGGGGGAGGTTAAGAATAGTACAGGAAGTGGAGAAGCCAAAGAACTTATATGTACAACCCATGGACATGAACTAAGTCGGGGAATGCTGGTGGGGGAGGGGTGCAGTGTGGAGGGGAATAAAGGGGAGAAAAAAATGGGGAAACTGTAATCAATAAATCAATAATCATAATCAATAAAATGTAGTTTTAAAAAAGAATGATTAAAAAAACCCATCTCTACCTCTTACTGGTTATCTGTTTGACTAGGCCTTAGTTTACTCTTCTACAAAAGATGAGTTAAATACATACTACAGTTTTCCTGAGAAAAACATAAGAAGACTAGTATTTTGAAAAACCAGTACACAACAAATGTTCCCATGCTCCCTTTATAGTTGCATTTCAGATGCATTTTTCTTCTAAGTCACAACTGCCAAAATTATAGGCATTATTAGTTAAAACAGAGATGAATGGCATACAGTAAATTTCAACTGATGGCTGGATATGGGAAGATAAATCATGCAAGTGTCAAGACACTCACACATCTCAAGAGTTTATCATTAAATCACATACCTGACCATGTACACATGTCCCTATTCTCCCTCATGCCACATCTTTCTCTATGAAAAATCAATAAACTACTTAATCTACTCTATGACCTTCAATGAACATCTGCATCTTTCAGGCAAGCTCTAAATAATAATAAATAGAGAAGACCTCAATCATAACCCCAGGCTAAGACCACAAAGGTCATGATTCAAGGGTCTATGCAATTGGGCTACTGCTAAAACACCACCAGCATCTCCATCCTGAGACCACAGAGAGCATACACACTATGAAACACAAAGATTTCACTTAAGGAAATGTTTTGCTCCAAACATTTGAAACATATTCAGCTAATCATCAACTGAGCTTATCAACTTCCTCCATTAGCCTAATGCTACCCTGCTCTCCTCTCCCCTGCCTGCCGATGCTTGGTGTATGCAATCTGACAGAGTAGGAAATCATATCTTACAACTCTTTAACTTAATGATCTCGACTTTCCTACAGGAACCTCACTCATTTAACATATTAATACATTTATTTACAGTTGCTAGAGTTGTAATGCTGCAGGTTTCCAACGACAGCCAAGTTTTCATCCTAATTCATGAAACATCACTAATAGGGTGAGTCACTGCCAACTGAGATGAAAGTTTGTTTCTTCTCCATTAAAAAGAAAAACAGCATCCTTACTACATCTTTGTATTTTCTCAAAAGGCAAACCCCCAATAACCATTACTGAAGTCCAACTGTGCTTCCTAATACACTGGCCTCTCATAAAAGCTCACGGGGCCCCACTATTCTTTTCCCAGGCTAGAGAAGCCCCAAAACTCTTGGCTCAAAGGTAAAAGCACACATTTGCATGTTATTTTTGTATAAATTAGGCTTAGTTCTAAAGGTTCAATTCTAAGTATGAAAATTAAATGAAACCATCTATACAGCTAAGTATATTTGACCCAATTTTTTTAAAAAGCATCTTCTGAATCATGAATGAAGATTAAGCTCAACCTTTTAAAAAATGTGTGTGTGTGTGTGTATATATATATATATATACACACACACACACACACATAAAAATAACCAGTCTATAAAAACAAGGCCTACCTAGATTTCCAATCTCTTCTTGTTATCTGTCCCTGAAGCAAGTCAGAAATAAGCTAAGCACCCACCAGTACCACTTTAAGATTGATCCAGATTATCCAACTCATTAAGAAGAAACCCACCCCCATCATATTTCCTCTTTCTTTTTTAGTATTTTTATCCCACTCCAAACTAAAATGCTTCTAATACCTTTTCTTTCCCATTATCTCAGGTAGGAGGAAAGAGAAGGAAAAACCTGAGTCTTACTTCTCTACACCAGTCACCCTAAACTACAGACAATTCTATGAACAGACCCTATCTTCCTGAAATGCCTTTACCCACTAGCTCCTAAAAGAACTGCTTAAATACATACGCGAATGCTACCTCCTCCAGGAAGACTTCCTTTCCTTTTACCCACTTTGTTTAATGTCACCTTGTGCTCCCAGCATTTGCTTGCTGAAATGTCTGCCCCAAAAGCTACCCTGTGCATGTATTAACAACAGCGGGGATAGCTTATCAATTCCCTCAGCCTCTAGCATGGTGCCTTAAGCCTAGAACACATCCAATAAATCTCTATTCCTTGAAGAATGAATATCAAGCCTCATCAGGAGTATGTAAAGCACTTAACTGATGGTAGAAAGCAGACTGCTTAAGGGGTCTTGGTTAGAGGTTAGTGACATTTCTGATGAAAGTGCTATGATAAGGAAGAAAACCAAATATCAAATGGAATTCCCAGCCTTCCCTTCAGTTCTAAATGGTGGATAGTGAACACTTCTTTGCAATTAAGGTAACTACAGAATATATGCCCTCAACATTAGTTATCTCTGGGGAACAAAATCACACAATTCTGTATAGTTTGATTTTTCCACAATTAAGTTATGTATTATTTCTATAATATTTTAAATGAATTAATATTTGTAACAGCTCAATTTTTTTTAAAACTTTACATTAGTAGGGGGCGGTGGAAGAAGCACCATGTGGTATTCTTCCCTCCTTACCATCACCAACAGCCTTCCACAAGATCTGGAGTTAAGGAAGTAATTTAGACAGATCCTAAGTACCAAACCACAGTCAGAAACATGAGAGACACAGAGGATAGGACAACAAGGTGAGGGGAGCTTCACAGGGCCTCAGGAGCTGCAAGAGGAGGGAGGTGGTGGAAGCAGGAGAGGCTCAGAGGCAAACCAGCTGCAAAGGCTAAGGGAGCACCTGTTCCATCTCTGGGGCAAGATCTCCTTCCACTTGACCCAGCTGGTAAAGGATAAGGGAAATTTTAGGGAGTCAAAATAAAAAAGGGGATATCTATACAGAGAAAAAGGGACCTCCATTTTCAGTGTGGACACTTGTATTTTAACTTACCAGTCTCAAAATAGTTGGTGGGGAACTGCTCTATCAGAACCTTCCCTTGTTGGGCTCCTGGATGGCTGCCGAGAGCCACTAACTTCTCAAGATTTAATTTCAGACACTCTCACCTTGAGAACCCCAAGTGAATGGAGCTTTCATGATGACAGAGACCAAGGGCAATCCAGGTACCACACAAAGAGAAGCTACTTTTGGCTGAGTAGGAACTAAAAAAGCCAATAGAGAAAAAAATGATATATACAGAAAAAACAACAGCAGAAATTCAAAATGACGTGTTTTTGAAATACCCACACTGATTTTTAGGGAGGTGAAACTGTCCTGTATGATCCTATAAGGGTAGATACATGTCTTTACAGATTTGTTAAAACCCAAAGAAGGTACAATTCCAGGAGTGAACCCTAATGTAAACTATGGAATTTGGGTGATAATGTGTCAAGGTAGGTTCATCAATTATAACAGATATAATCTGGCACAAGAGATTGATCAGGGACAGAGGGAGATATATAGGAACTCTCCATAGCTTCCACTCAATTTTGCTGTTAACCTAAAACTTTCCTAAGATATAAAGTCTATTTTAAAAATATATTCCCATTATTCCAGTTATTCCCCAAGAGCCCACACTTCCCTAAGACATTTAATGTCCACTGTTCTTAATAGAACAGAACTTTAAAGTAGGCCATTTCACTTTAATTATGAAAATTACCTCTGGCAAAAATAGTTATAAAACAGGAATTCTGATTTCACCTGCCAAAATTAATAAACTGTCATATTTGGACCCCCAAGTTATCTAAAATATCATGCCTCACAGAGATTAGATTAATTAACTAAAAGCAACCAACTAGATGAAACTCCAAAATCCCTTTCTCACGTAAAAAGCATTTTACAATGCTTAAATTGTACAAATATTGAAGAAAATTATTTTAATAACATAATCACTTAAAAGATCCTACCCCTAAAAGTGTTTTCATTTCTTCTGATTACTCTCCAGGCTGTGCTAGGTGGGGTAACGAAGCCCCACTGGAGCCCTAGTATCGTCCATCTGGGTTAGGATGAAAGCTTCCTTGGTTTAGTCAATAAGCAAGAGGCTTCTACACCAATTTTTGCAAGTAAAACCAATTACATCTCAACACCATCCATGTTAAATTCTGCTGTTCAACTCATTCAAAAGTTACTTTCTGATCCACTTCTGGAGTGACATTCATTGAAGTACACATTAATGAGTTTCAGGTCAAAAATAAATATATACTAGAAGCACTGAAATATGATTTATCTAATAAAGCATTTAAAAAGTAACTCACTTAAGAAACTACATACGAGCTGCTCTTGACTTACAATCAACTCATGATCTGCTCCCACTGGTAACAAATTAGCCATCCACAGCACTCCCCCTCTTCCCATCCATCCACCTGGGGTCACATGTGGAAATCACATGTCAAAAAGCCCTAACACTGTGAGAGCAGTCTGAACTCACTACAAATAGCAGGTAAAGCCAAGCGGAGCATCTAGGTGCCTGTGAGAGCTGAAAAACGGGCTCCATTCCTTTTCAATCACCTTTTTCATAGCACCTATTCCCATACTGCTAATCACCACTGGTGACCCAATTAATAAACTGCCAGCCTCAGTCCCTAGCATGGACTCTTTCCCCCAAGCTCCAGACCCACATATGTAACCACCTACTGATTAACTCCACCCACATTCCAGTTTTCTGAAATAGAATGCCTTATCTACATAGGTTCTTTATCTGCTATGCTTGAGTGACTGACACACTCAAGCCGGAACCCTAGGGGCCATACTAGGACTGCTCCCTCTTTCCACTGCCATCATCACCAAACCTGTCCCATACTACCCACAGGTTGCTCTTGAATTCCTCCCCCTCCTCCTCACCCAGCCATGGGTGACTCAGTCCAATCCCAATAAGCTCTCCCCTGGACCACTGCAACAGTCTCCAGGCTGAGGGATCAGTCTCTGCCCCCTAGAGACCAACTACCAAACTGCTAAAAGCCAAAATTGGTCTCATTTCTGCCACTTCAAAATTTCCTGGGAATTTTATATCACCTAACAGGCCAAAGTGCAAACCATTCAGCATGGTCCTTCCTTTATGATCCAGTCCCTGAACACCTTCAACTTTATGTTTCGTTTTTTATTTCCCTTTGAAGTCCAGCAAAACTGAATTCCCTACACTTTTCCAAACACCCCATGCTACTTTAAAAAAAGAAAAAAATACAATCTGTCTGAATTCCTTCCACCTTTAACAGAAATAATTCTTCTAAAACAGAGCTCAGGCATCATTTCCTTATTAATCTTCAAGATGGCATCTCTTGATATTTAATTGCTCCCTCCTCTGTGCCTTATGTTGGGTTGGTCAAAAAGCTCATGTAGTATTGTCCGTATGATGGCTCTAGTAAGTGCTTAGTTGTCTTTAAGTTCATTTGAAACAATTTTGTTAAGACTGTACTGTAACAGCTGTCATATCAGCGTGCATATTTTTAAAAAGACTTATCAAAATTGGTGAATTTCTGTACAGTCATTTTGATACTGAAGATGGAAGAAAATATGCAACATTTTCAGCATATTATGCTTTATTATTTTAAGAAAGGTAAAAATGCAACTGAAATGCAAAAACAGAGTTGTGCAATGTATGGAGAAGGTTCTGTGACTGAACATGTCAAAAGTAGCTTGTGAAGTTTCTTGTACTTCCAACATTTTGGCCAAATAATTCTTTGCTGCAGGGCCGTCTCATGCACTGGAAGATGTTTAGCAGCTCCCCTGGCCTCTTCCCACTAGAAGCAATAGCAGGAGACAGCTGAATACTCCACACATTCAAATCAATAAAAGTTATTGGAGAAAATGAAAATGTGTCTTTTATATGGAAAAAAATAATGGACTTTTTGGCCAACCCAATGCTTCCTTCTACAACTGCATATATCCCATTGAAACGTATGTTCACATATATGCCTCTGCTAAGAGACCGTAAATTCCTTGAAGAAAAGGTTCACCATTTATTTTCCTAACCCCAATCCCAGCACAGTGTCTGACACATGGCAGATTTCTCTTTTTCAACGCCAACATCATTCTTATATATCATCGATTTTTTACTGCCTGATGTTCCACCTATTAGTTATCTAGTTAGATAAACACACATTCTTTCTTCCTATAATCAAAAGGACTACTACCTTGCATGAACTATATAAATGCTTTCCCAACACCCAGCTAGGATCAATTTTAAAACAAGAAATGGGAATTTTAATTGGGAACTATTGAAACTTATTGAAGAGAGGCAGTAAAGAGGACATCACACTGGAACCATGGTATCAAGAAGGAATTATAGGACAGAGGAAAAGGGGACTGGAGGTAACAGTGAGGGCTAGCATAGTGCAACAGACCAATCTGAACTCAAAAATATTACACAGGACCAGTCCTGCACCAAGAAAAGCAAAGAAAATGCTGCTCCTCCAACCCTTATACCAACTAGCTTCCTGCCTCTATTAGTGTGAACTTGACTCTTAACATTATAATTCCGTTAGGCTTCTGTAGCCTAACCTCTCAACTTTACTACATTTATAAACTCATTTCTACAGAAAACATACTGGATTTCTAACCAACAAACTTAAAAATGAAATCTGAAATGCAGTTGGGAATTACTCATGTTAAACTTTATTTCTGACACATGGAAAATTTTGCTTCTTTTTGCATCAAACTGGAAACATATTGATCATAGGAATAAATTACAATCAAAATATCCCTTGTTAATTTCTTTGTTTTATAAAATACTATGAGGTAAATGGTCAAAGTCTACACAGAGAGTTTCTCAACTTAAAACAGCAAAAATCTTTGTGACACAGGTCTGACAACACTTCCTCTTTTTCTTTAATTGTACTTCTAGCCAACAAGTGTCCATTTCTGTGTTATTCTAATAAGAGTTAAACAAATAAATAAAAATCATACAATATAGAAAAATTCTTTAATTTGAATAAAGAAAAAAAGCAAACGTGTTCCAGCAAAATTGAGAAATGCTAGTCTCATGTTATTACCTTATATTTCTTACATTTTTTCTATTCATTAAATATATATATCTATATAGAGAGACATAGGTATATAGAGACATAAAGTAGAAGGGTACTAGTCCAGTTCTGTGTCCCTTATCCAAAATTCTGGAAATCACCAGTTTTTTATAACTTCCTTGGAGAGAAGATCTAAACTGATCTGAAAACATCTGGCAGGAACAAATGTGGGACAGACTCATAGGCTCAGTGCTAACAAACACCCACTGCTCCAACCCCATGGGCTGCTCCATGCAGCCAGGCATCCTGTGTCCTGTCTTCAATGTGTCACTATTGCCAGCAGTCTCTTACTCATGAAGGCACCTTGCACAGGAAGAAAACATGTATATGTGGAATATTATCTCAATGACTACTGCCCCCTCACTTAAAATATACACAATATGAAACTGTTAAAAAGCAGACTGGTCCCATTTTGGAGTAAATGTTCATACAGCAGTAATTTTAAGTCACCATATTTGCGCCTATCACAGTCCTACGAATGTCTATGTCTTCTGCAACTCTTCATCATACAGATTTTTTAGCCCTGACAGGTGTGGCTCAGTTGGTTGGACATTGTCCCACAAAGCAAAAGTGGATTGTGTGTTGTCCGTTTGGTCTGGTGGAGGTGCACACAGAGAGGCAACCACTCAATGTTTCTCTCCCTCTCTTTCTCCCTCCCTTTCCCTCTCTCTAAAAACAAGTAAAATTGTTTGTTTAAGGCTATTTTAGAACTGGAATATTTATGACATACATAATATATTCATTTGAATCCTCTCTTTCTCCCTCCCTTTCTCTCTCTCTAAAAACAAGTAAAATTGTTTGTTTAAGGCTATTTTAGAACTGGAATATTTATGACATACATAATATATTCATCTGAAAGACAATTAAGAAGAATATAATTCAGCCAGGCAGAATAACCCATTCATGTTCCTCAGGTCCCTTCACTGACAGCCTAGAAGAGGTGGCCCAGAAAGGAGAGTGGTTTTGTCGTTCCAAGTTAATGCTCACAGGTTTGCGTGCATGTGCATGCACACACACTCTTTGTGGGCCTCAGTCCACTGTAGCGTCCTCTGTTTATAGTACAACTGGGGCAAGGGGCAAGGATTCCAGGTAAATTTTTAATATCACTGGGTGAATGGTCTAGCTTATCAATGTAAACAAAGCAATTAACTACAAAAACCTCATTAAATAACAATAACGGTGTTTTCCAATAATACTTATTGGGGGAAAGGATAATATTTTTCTTTCCCCAAAGGCAAAAGAAAGCAGCAAGATTATTATTTCTAAGCAACAGAGGCAAACAGGAATTCACTTCTGACTATAACTCTGTGTCCAAAGGAGGCAAGGGTAAGTCAGTTAAGACATTAAAATAATCAACAGGAAAACTATATAGAAATAGAGGACAATACTGATCCACTTCTGAATGGAAAATATAAAAGTGCACCTACATATGACTGCAACTTAAAGAAACGTGTGTGTGTGTGTGTGTGTGTGTGTTTAACAACTAGAAAATAAAATAGAAAGCAGCTATTCAAGTAATGGGATTATAGATGCCTTTGCTTTAAAAATACTTTAATGAAGGGTAAATAAAGTGAGAGTGTTTTTCTAGTGAGGAGGAAAAAGTTCCCTTTTCTGTACCAATCTCCAACCCCCTATTTCATGTTATTTTTTTAATGGATTATTGGGACAACGTGGCCAGGATAGGAAATGGGACTCAAACACTGCAGGATGTAAGCAACTTAGCGCCCTTCTGTTGGGTTTCAAAGGGCCTTACCACCCACCACCAATTCCCCAGCAGAAACAAATGAATTACAGATATTCTGATAAAGGAAGAACCAAGGGAAGAATCATTTTCACAGGGTTTCACAACCTTATTTGCCTGCTTTGGCTAACATGTTAAGAAATAATCTATGCAACAAGCCATGTTATTACAAAAAACAGTAATAATTTTACCATTTTAAGAAAGCTTAAAGTATTTTACCTTAAGTAACTTTCCATTCCAATTATTTTTCAGGATGTTGAAGGTTTTGTTCCTTTTGGAAATAGGGAGGAAAAATTAATTCCAACCAAGAGTGACAGAGCATGAGCTTCTTTAGGCTACTTACTAATAAAGTCAGATTATAATGATGAAAAATAAAATAACACATTTTACGCACACACACATGCACATAAACACATATGTGTATACATATTTAGGAGGGAGAGAGCTAAGAAAGCCTACTCTAAAAAGCTACTTGTTCCACATAAATAGTAACTCATCCAAGAGGAGTCAACTGCTTTTCAACTCAAAACCGTTTTAAATTATGTGATCATTTAAAATATGACTGCTTCATTTCTAAAGGGAGAAGAAATTCCATCCCACAATACCAAGGGTCATACCCTCCGGCTACTGGCGCTAATGGCTCCAGGTTCCTTCGGGAGGGGTCTTACACCTCCGCTATTATTAGGCCAGCAGCCTTCCAACACATCCCAGCCTGCTTCACAGATAAATACAGACAGCCTGTGTGACTAAGGCCAGAAATGAAGCAGTTTCACTTTGAAGTGCTTCATTTTCTCTTAAAAAAAGACAATATGGAGGAAAGCATTCTGAATGACACAATGGGATTTTTTTTAATGACTTCACTCTTCACTGACAAATGAAATGAGTACAAACCTCACAATTTCCTTTCCTGTCACAGCCCATCCCCTAAGTCTGCTTAATATGCCATTTACCTTATATTGGAAAAAGCCTTAACACACACAGAGAAATGACAATGCACTTAAAAAAAAAAAAATCAAGCACCAACACCCACCCCACCCCCAAAAAACCTCAAATAAACAAGTGTGGTAAGATCAAAGTCTAGCTAATTGCAGCACACACTAATAAAAGACTGCTAATACAGATCATTGTTTGAATTAAAAGTCGAATGTACTATTTACAAGGGGGAACTCCCCCAAAAAAACAAACCAGAATTATCTTCTGGTAAGCAGGCGCCTTACAGTACAGGCTTCCCCCACCAGATGAGTGTTCTAGGAACCCATCAGTATACCAATGGATGTTGTCAGGAGACGCTGCGTTCGGTTTCAGTGATTTTTTTTTTTTTT